>JAQBSW010002004.1:0-114765 GCA_029291075.1 Eudiplozoon nipponicum | reverse complement strand
CGCACAAATAGTTTCCTTAGTTGTTGCAATCGGGATGCGAACCAGGCTGCATTTGGTTGTGTCTTGCAACCCATTTCCGTCATAGGCGAAGCCCCAAATTGAACGCGATTTTCAGTCTTATGGCAACTATATTTTTGGTCATTCTTTCCTTCAATCTGATCCTATTGGGCATCGTCGACAATCTTAAGTTCTAACTGTCGTTATATGACAGACAGAATGCCATTGGATAAAGTAATATTAATGGCAGAATTGGAGTATAAACTAATTAGTGCATACGGTAGTAAATGCAATTCATTAACTCAACCAATCAAAGTAATTTACGAAATTTATGCAACTTTGTCTAGAATCAGGCTGCATTTGGTTCAATCAAGCAGAATATGCATTGATTTTGTCGTCTGGTATCGAATCGGAAACCATAGTGTTAGAAGCATGTACTTTTTCGGTACAATAATGTTGGTATCGGTTACTAACACAGTAGTCATAGTGTTAGTATCCTTTACAGACTCGGTATATATATTATATAGAGTGAATTGGCGTTGAAGTCGCATTGTGGTAGACTTTATATGATGTTAGTTTCACTATTGCAGGTTTACACATTCGTCTACGAGATTGTACCGTCCTATTATCCCACATTCTTCGACCAAATATATGGTGGGTAAAGGGCGTAATACTGGCTCCTACCGATGAGTCGCCAGTAAGCACGAAACGAATGTGCATAAGATTATACTTTCCTTTCATGCTGCCTTTGGTTTATCCTTCTGGTCACAACTGAACTAATTTGCTTCTTGTTTCGCAACACCCAATACATACTTGCAATCAAGTTAATTGTCGCACATTTTGCTATTTATCGTGCTTCTGTCTCATAGTTTTCACTTTTGTCAACTTTGTGTCCATTATGACTAGATAAATCGAATTCTGTAGTAAGAAATGAGGATCGAGGATCGCGAGCTCCCTCGGAACCGCCGTCATGGAATATGTATTCTCATGAAGTTGTCAACCCTGTAACGGAGAATTATGACAGTGCCTTGAATTTAACAAGCGATTTAATGCAACCTAAATTCGTCAATGGAAAATCTGTGTGTCATATTGAATGCAAAACCTCTAGAAATACTGGCGAACCAACTGTTCATCCGGCAATATCTTCAGCTGTCTGTAATAAGGCTGTATGTAGTTTATTGGAATCCCAGTTCTCGACAGCAGCAAACTTACTTACTAGCTCTATTTCGGCTGATGCAATTGCTATCACCTCTAAACAGATTGGTCCTATTTATACAAGTACAAGTAAGTACACATTTAGTAATTTGCGTGTCTTACATTGCATTTTAATCAAATTATCATAATTTTGCAAGAAGCGCTAATGACGCTCATCACACTGACGTAACAGACAATTTAATCGAAAAATATTTAAATTGGAATTTTGCCTCGTCTGGGATGTATATCCAGAGATGAAGCTGACTTCAGGAGGTAACTTTGCGAAACAAAATGTCGGGCAAAATATCAACTGGTACTGTTAAAATTGTTCACAGAATTTACCCTTGTAACCGTAGTTATGCTGAATCAGTCGTTTTATTCCTCTGTGGGTGGCTTGCGCAGCAATGCAGAAAATTGGCCTTTCTTGCCTTCGATTTGTTACTTGTATTTGCGAGATTTTGTATGTTAGTTTTTTCATGATTTTATTGAGTCCAATGACGTAAAATAATTTCTCAGTGACAGTAAATTGTATGATATTGGTGCTTATCAATAATTCCTATGAGGCTAACTCACGAAATTGTTACGTGGTGGACATTGAAAGCTCGTCTTTTGAATAAATTGCACTGACTGGCTGTCCTATGCGGAACCAAGTAGCTTCCAGATTTGATGGAATTCTGAACTTTTCAATTTCATTAGAGTTAACATTCATAGGGATTAGTTAATTACTGAAACCTGGAGGGAAAAGTTCCTTCCACACGATTGGAAGAATTCCGTGTCACACATTCACTCGACGCGTTACACTGGCATTCTCGCTGATTTCTGCGGTATCACTTTGCTTTGTGCTTCATCAAAGGTGGTCATTTTTATTTTCTTCAGATGGATTCGCGAAGAGTGAGAGAAATGAACTGTGCTAAATCAGACAGGGTTTAGCCCGGGAATAGGATGCGTGAACCAAATTCAGCCACTCCGACGCAGTCTTGGTTTGCGCCAGTGGTATCAATGTCTCACTATTATTGCTTTCCTACACTACTCAACTACGCTAAATTATTCGATTATTCGAGGTATGCTACAATGACTCGCCGGTATGTATTCGCACTAATAGAGGCCTCTCTGGACCTTTTTCGATTGGCTCCGACGTTTGACAAAGACGTGCCTTTGCTAACATCCTATGTAATTGTATTTTCGTTGGAGTCTATTATAAGGTTACCGTAGCACCCTCCGGAATGTACATCGTTGGTGCTAGGCAGCTTGTTGACCTCGAATACAGTCGTCATGCTGTTCTGATAGCAGTAAAAGATAACTAGCTACAGATAGCCAACAATTATGCTCAAGAAATGTCCTGTTACAGTCTGAAGCTAAAGACAAAATTTTTCGTTATAACTCATTCTTATCGGGAGCCGAAAGTTTTGAAAGGTGGCATCATTTAGCTAGTCTTCAAGGCTTCCTTTTATCCAGGATCTCCAGTAGCGCAAAACGGATCGGCTTCGGACGAAACTTTTAGCCTTAGTAGCTTTATAACTTATGTTTTCGAAAAAAATTGTGCCTTATGCTACGGAGACTTAGGAGATGGCGCACTATAGCTATCATCGTCTGGACAGATTCTTTAATCGATGTATTCGCTCGAGTTGGTTTATTTCATTGACCGGAGGTGTTAACCAGGAGCAATGTTTCGGCGCCAATTAGTTCTGTACGGACGTCCATTGATGTTACACTGCCATCGAACCTTGTCATGGAACGTCAATTGCGCAAGTTGAGACATGGTTTTGGAAGGTTCGCTTCACATCCTTCTCGCCAGATTACTGAAGTTTCTCCGGCAGTTGTCTGGAACGCCAGAAAGATTAGGCCAGCTGATTCTATTAATAGGTGATGCAGAAACGGGCTACATAGGCTTGAGCTCATTATGTAATGATGATTTATTAATAAGTAAAAGCAGTGAAAATGTTATTATGGAAAGTATGGGATTGTTCAGCAGTTCATGAACTCAAGATTAGTGTATATTCATGACAGTCATTGCTCGCCAGTCTCAGCTAACAGACCATCTAAGAGAAAAAGAACCAAATTTACAGCTTTTAGCTATTCTAAGAACAAGCGACCATGTGTATTGCAATTATATCCGAGTAATAAATATGCTTTGTTTTGCGACTGCACTTCAACGGTTGTTAAATTCTATTGATGTCGTTAAAGCCTCTTAAACTACTAAAGAGTGAGCGCACCATCTCTGATTTTCAAAAAATTGTTCATTACTGTAGAAGAAGAAACCAGTCGATTGGATGAATTGCATTTTCTGACTGATGAAATTGTTTTTTCTGACTGACAACATTTAAATAATCAAATCCTCCTATTATACCTTAATTTTAGATCATTTTCCCAGTTGGCATGTTTTTTTTTCCATAACGACAAATTGGAATGATTAGTTGGAAATCCAGGTTAAATTTGATACCGAAAATTATCCACATGTTAAAACACATAATCGCATGCTGGAACGCGCCTCTGCAGAGGAGCAACTCAGTTCAAATTCCGGTCGATGGAATTCTTGAAAATATTTTATGACAATTGTTCTAGTGGATGAATAGTGAATTTCTTATCCTTAAAGCTATGCCCCGTTTATGCAGGAAAAATACGTATACTGTGTTTTTATTTCAGTAAGCTAGCTGGCCATCGGAC
Organism: Eudiplozoon nipponicum; assembly: GCA_029291075.1. Taxonomy (NCBI): domain Eukaryota; kingdom Metazoa; phylum Platyhelminthes; class Monogenea; order Mazocraeidea; family Diplozoidae; genus Eudiplozoon; species Eudiplozoon nipponicum. The sequence goes on along the minus strand of JAQBSW010002004.1, from coordinate 110,910 downwards.
TAGTAGAACGATCAATGAGGGTCTTAATGCATCAAAATATAAAATTATTGGTTGTTTTGACATTTTTGCCACTAGTGCCATGAAAGTGGTCTTGGTGTTGGTCTAAACTAGCGAAACATCGTTTTATTAATTGAAATAAGATTCCCCCAAGCCAATAATTGTTTTAATTAGCACCTGTTGAGTAATTGACCGGTGGATTAAATACTTCATTTGGTATATTTAACAAATTAAATAAATATTCAATTTATCTTAATTAAGAAGCAAGCATATGGAGTGAATGGTTTAATGGATGGTCGAATTTATTGGTGCACATATCGAATCAATATATTTAAGCTATCGAATTGAAATGATTTCATAAGGAGTGTATAATGGTAGTTTTTAACCATTTATTTTCTACTTTCTATGGTGTGTGACTGGTTAAATATATTGGGATTGGTGTATATAATTTAAATTATTATTATCATCACCCGCGCAATCAATGATTGTTTAATTGTACTTTTTATTTTTCAGTGTGTATCTGCCTTGCGTTGTCATTTGGCAACAAATATTAAACGTTAGTCGTATCCGTACGCTTGAATGTGATATTCTCATCAAATATTGAGAGATATCCTAATTTCTGCTAATATTGATGCTTGAGTGTGTGCGTGTGTGCATTTGCACACACAATACCACAATTAGTGGCTTACTAATGTTAATTTTCACTACAGGGACACGTTAGCCAAAGGCAATTGTCACCTGATTTGTTGCCTAATTTGTGTACAAATGCACTTTAATTCCAAAGCTGTAGCAAATTGTGCAAAGGAAAAGTCACAGCTGGTAATACTTACGCATGCGCAAGAGTTACCTATATATCAATGTCGGAATTATTTACTATAGTCAAGGCTGCGTTCGTGATATAAACACCTGACCCATTAAGTACATACATTTATCAGTATACCCTAAGAATTGTAGTGTTTCATGACATCATTCAATTCAATGTATAACAGCTAAATGAAGTTTGCTGTGGAGAACTAATATATATGCAAGTATGTACTAGGTGTTGCGAACCTAATAAAAAATTAGTTCAGTTTTGACACAAAGGATAAACCAAAGACAGCATGAATGGAAAGTATGATCTCATGCACATTCGTTTCGTGCTTAATGGCGACTCATCAGTAGGAGCCGGTATTACGCCCTGTAACCACTATATATTTAGGTGAGGAATGTGGGATAATAGGACGGTACAATGTCCTACTATGTACTGTCCTATTATCCAACATTCTTGAACAAAATATATAGTGGTTAAAACAATACCGCTCCCTACTGATGATCATCAGCTGAGAGCAAATGTGTATGAATTATACTGTTCATGCTGCCTTTGGTTTATCCTTCTGGTTACAACTGAACTAATTTGTTACTAGGTTCGCAACACCCAATACATACTTACAACTGAACTAATTTGTTACTAGGTTCGCAACACCCAATACATACTTACAACTGAAATAATTTGTTACTAGGTTCGCAACACCAAATACATAATTCTTCCAGTATTCCGGTTTTGTCTTTATTGGGAACTCATCGCGTACTGGCCAGAATTTGTCGCAGACGGAATTTTTTGGTATAACAGGCTGCTTGATTTATCCTGTAAATGCGAGTTTAGTTTATTTCTACTTGGACGTAAAAATGCAATCATAACTGATTCGCACTGTCCACAGTGGAGATCGTTGGAGGTGGCCGCATTGTTAACCGCGAATATCCTTACCGTGCTGTTCTGTTTGCAGAAAAAAAGTGAAAAGCATCAGGTAGCCAATATTTATGCTCAGGAAGTGTATTCCCGTCACGGACATACTTTAATACTTCCATAGACATGGTCATACACACGGTCATAAATTCATAAAATAATGCATGCATGCCTTATTGGCATGGCTTTGTATGGACCATATTGTACGGGAGAACTCGACTTACTTTCGTGTAAGCATGTATATATGTATTCATGAATGCGAATGTTTTTATATGAAGGCATGTCTCTATGTATGTATGAATGTATGTATTTATGTATGTGTTTGTATTTACGTATTTATGTTTGTATGGATTCGTGTACGTATGCACGGATGTATCTATGTTTGTATGTATGTATTCATTTATGTCTGCATGTATGCTTTTATGCATGTTTGAATTTTAGGATGTATGTATGGATGAATGTCTGCATGTAGGCATGTGCGTATTGTCAAATGTATTTCGAACGTCATTTCTTTGAAGTCCTGCATGCAAAGTTTTGAATTTGTTTCTAAATTATTGAACGCTTATAATGTAAAGTTGCCGAATGATCTTTCTAGGGATAATCTTTGGAAACGCTTCAAACCAATTTTAGTTTGAAGCTGATTGACAACTGCCTCAATTCGAATAATATAACGATTAATATCATTTGTAATGTCAATCAACTTTGTTGACTTACTGTGGAGACGAAACGTTCATTTTTACAAGCGTTACTATGTCGTTTTTGAAAAGTACCGTAGTTTATTGATATAGGAAGATTAATATTACTATTGTATTTATGTTTACCCCATTTCGGACAAATTGATTGACTTTTGATCAAGAATAATGCATATAATAATTATCGTATAGTCCTACACAAAATTGCACTTAAGAAGGATAGTATAATTTGTATCTAGTTATGTATTAAACTTAATTTGCCTTTTATCTGGGTGATTTAAAAAAAAGCAAGAATGTAATAAAATTACCTCATCGTTGGAGAACGGATCTGACTGTTGACGTGGCATTTTATGTGCTTTAGGACTCGGGCTATTTTGGTAGTACTCCGGCGATATTTGATTTTTGTCTATCAAGCAGGCCATTAAAAATAGGCCAGATCATTACAGTCTCTGTCGCTCACGAGGAATGAGCGACCTAGTGTTAATTGACAGCCTACATATAACTACGAATTTCATTTTGTGGCGACAGTCATGTCTCAGTTTTAATATGCTTTTGCAATTTCGTGTAGGAGTAACAGTAATAATATCGATATCAATGTGAACCGGAATTTCTGTTCATGGGAGGTTAGCTTTTTGCGTTTCATTATTATACATATGCAGTTACAATCCATGTTTCACTGCTGCATATCTTTCAGATATATGGACGTTTATTTGTAGGCTGCTAACGAAAACTAGGTAACCCATAGCTAGGGAGGATAACTGTTTGAGAGTCAGTACTTTCCAGTTATTTGATGGCCTGACATCAGTCTTTCTAGCCCCATCTATTTAGAACATCTGGATAAGAAGAGCCGGTAGCCAAAGATCCTATGTAACTCAACACACCTCATCCACGACTGACACACTTGATCTTATTCTCTAAGTACCTAGTTACTTATTTTATCTACGCAAAACATGGAACTGTAGACTGTACATAGGTTAGAATTCTCTGTCTCGATATTACATTGAAGGCTGATATTACCATTCGTAAAGTAAATAGCTGAAGCTCACTGGTTGTCAAGGCGACGATTTCTTTGGCTATTCCGTCTTTGTAATTGGATTTGTGCAATCGTTATATGCTGAAGCCGATGCAAAGCCTTGAACTCACTAATGGCTTCATCCATTTGCAGCAACGGCGAGACTCAATCTTCTAGACCCGTGCATATTATAGAAATATATCTTTATTTGTTGTATTTTGCACTATCATTTGCCTCCACACTCGTCATTGTAAATATTTTTGTAAGATCGTAATAATTAGCTGGATTAACTAATGCGTTATTGCAGTTATAGCTAAAAATACGAAAAAAATTTATTTTTAAGATTAAATGGTGCAGGTGAGCAAGCTATTCGCTACATTCGGCATAGATTAGGCACCTAAACATGGTTTACATGGTCAGTAGTTGATGACTCATCGCTGCGCGGTCGGCCTAAAGTGCAATCTTTAGGTGTAAATGCATTTGTCTTAGGCGATCGACCAGACTATTGACTCAATATATTACTGAACACGGTCCATTTTAGGTGAAATAAAAGGAAAACTTTGTCGCGAAGTCGTCTGTTTAACAACCAAATAATGATTTCAGCGAGGTGCAGGTAGTCTTGATAACTTAAAAATTATTATTATTAATCCTTTTTAATGTCTTTATTTAATTTTTAAACACCACTCAAACAAGGTGGACCGGCAAGTGTTTGTGTTTCACTGCCAGAAGGACGTACTGAATCGCTTACAAACTCACGAAGTGTGGGGGCAAACAAAGCGGTTGAAATGAGTGTGGATACCAGACAAGCTGAACAGAATCAAGATATCATCCATAAGGCTGACAATCACCCGAAACTACGTTATTCTTCATCAGTGAAACTTGGTAGGAATTTTAAAATTTAGTTTCTGTTAAGTTAAATCAAATATTACTTTAACATGCATTTGGTTAGACAATCGTAGCACCCATTTTTTCCTTACTGCTCGACCAATTATATTGGAGTTTTATTTTTATCATGTGTTAACTCGGCTACCATAGTGTTGCTATCATTTTCTAAAACAATAACCGTAGTGTTGGCACCCTTTACAGGGTCAGTATATATGTTATATATTGTCGAAGACTCTATGAAGTTTTTTTCCACTACGGCTGGTATACAAATTCGTATAGGAGATTGTGCTGTTCTATTTTCCCATATTCCGTATCCTACTATATATTGGGTACAGGGTGTTATACCGTCTCCTACTGATGAGTCGCTAGTAAGCACAAAATCAATGTGCACATGAGGTTATACCTTCCGTTCATGCTGACATTGATTTATCTTTCTGGCTTTATTTGAACTAATTTGTTACTGGGTGCGCAACAGTTAATACATAATTGCAAATATATTAGTTCAACGCACCAAACGATACAGTTTTATGAGAATGCTGATATCCTGTGTCCACACTGATTTCGGTTTGTCCTGGTTCTTAATTAGATAACGTGTTACAAGACGCTTCATTCTTATCACATGTATTCATATCTGATGTTCTTCGAAAACCAAGATACGTTTATTTACTTATTTAGGGGTCTATAAAGAGACTGGTATGACTAATTTCAATGGAGGCTTGAGAATAAAGTTTTAGATTAATTAACAGATGTTAAGAATATTTTTTGTTCTCATTTAGGTAGCGTTTATACTTTTTTGAAAATCACGTGGTTGTTACTTATTACAGCGTCAGTTATATATATATTTTCCCCCCAGAAGAGTTGATCATTTCACCTTGTTGCGCAAAGTTGTCGTTTCCACATATATATATATATATATATATATATATATATATATATATATATATATATATATATATATTTATGTTGTCAGTATATATATACAGTGTATAAGCAAGCAAATTCAATTCGTCACCAATGCTGTTTCGTTAGCCTCGCAAGCAGATGCTTAAGTAGCCTTCCCAAACGGCCATAACCAAAGAAATCGTCATTCCATAACAAGTTAGATAATGTTTTGTGCGATTTCTCGTAAAATTCCGTAGTTAACTTTATTCTTGTTTGTCCGAAGTAACAGTTATTTGGTAATTTGAAATTTTTAAAAAACATTTGTTCTCTTGACTTTTACCATCAAATAATTCAGGAAGCCACTATGCTTCAAAATGTCGGTCCGATAACGCTACTAACAAAACGTGTGGTAGACGGAAAGTTAATTCTTCCCCTTCTCTCGGTGACTACGATTCACTTAGTGTGCATGGTGCTGGTAAGACTAGAGAGGAGTTGAATTCACTTGAGCATAAAAATGATGATGAACATGAACACTGTCATTTAAAGCAGGAAAGCTTCGGCGATAAAACGGGCAACAGTAGTCAGAGATTTAGCCCTACTCCGACAGGCGACACAATTGCTCGTCTCAAAACGCCAAGGGCGGGGAATGAACAAGGCATCTATAGCAGCGAGCATAGTAGTTTGAGCAAAAGTAGCAGCAGAGTTAATTCCGGTAATAGTAGGAGCTATAGAGGCAGTCTCGTTGGCTGTCCTGCGACTGCAGACGATAATTTTAATCAAGATGGTCAGTTTCAAGAATGAATGTAGTGCATATTTTATTACTTCATTTTATTGCTTGTTTATAATTGCAAAATAGTTGATAATATTATTTTTTATATACTCATTTTAGCTGCTTAGCTATCATTTATCTCAGGCGTCGGGATAACAGTTATTTTAATGAAGTTGGCTTAGCTGAGGTAAGATACAATATCAATTTCTCGTCCAGTCACACGTAGTGGATATTGGTGGTGGCTCCCAGCTTGTTGACCCTAAGTACGCTGCCATTGCTGTACTGATGGTAAAGAATAAAGACTAATTCCAGAAAGCCATCAATCGCAATCACGAACTGACCATTCGGTACGATCTGAAGCTAAACGCTTCGAGAATGTTCGTGATGGCCAATTTCGATATGGAAAAAAAATCTTGCTAAACGGTGCTCTGCTCCCAATCGTGAACGATTTAATAAAACTAGGATCTTCGGTGATACCAAACGAGCAGTTTCTATCAAGATTCACTGACGTTGTAGATTTGATACAGATCCCTTTGGAAAATTATGCAAGCAATTCTGAAATCTAGTCTATTTCAATGCGAATGAAGTCCAAGATCTTCGAGTAAAACATACTGCTGGCCCTCCGGTTTTCGTTGGAAACTGTGGAGATGTTTAAAAACTGCCAGTGCTTGAACAACTTTGTTATTTGATTTTTTCGCTCAGTTTCCTTGTGGTCAATAAACAATAGGCCTAATAAATCACTCTTGTACGGTGTAAAGTAGGAATGCGGTCCTCCTATATGCCACGGCAGCTGGTGATTATTACCTATATCTGCAAGCGCTCGAATAGCTTTGTAAGTCAATTTTTTCGCTAGGTTTGTTTTTGGCCATTGCCAATTCATCGTTAGGTGAAATAATTCAATAAAAATGCATCTAGACGAGTTCTGGCCCGCGGCTATTGATATATCATCACCATCGGACCTGTTTATAGTCTCGATTACGTCGCACAGGGCACTTTGAGAAGGTTAATTTAACTTCCTGTACATCTGGCCACCAAGGCATTTCTGATGGTTGACTGGAACTGCTGGAGATGTAGGCCAACCATCTCATGATAGAGTAGTATTATTCTCGCTGTAAGCTGCTTGGTAAATCCGCATCGTACTATCGTTTACCAGGTGTTATTTGAATTGGGAAATATCTGTGGGAGCCTAGTTGCAATGCGGCTTTAGTGAAAACGATTTGGTAGTTTTACTTTTACAGCATAGGCTCTCCTGGAACACACCGTGCGGGAGATCTGATTATCCGTTTTTACCACAATTTAACTATTCCTAGTTTCACGTTATGACTCGTTGTTAAATGCATTTAATCTGAACAATGCCTGTGGAGAACCTACCTAAATGAGTAAAAATGCAATAAATAGATATCTCTAAAATTCTTCGATTCAGCTATCACTTCTAGATATCTCACGTATATAGTATTTACCTGGGGTCTTGTTAAATGCATTTAATCTGAACAATGACTGCAAAGAAACTACCTAAATGAGTAAAGATGCAGTAAATAGATATCCTTAAAATTCTACGATTCGTCTATCACTCCTAGATATCTCACGTCTATAGTATTTACCTGGGGTGTTGGCTGAACATTTTTTACGCAGTAACGATTTAAATTGTCTGCAACTTTCGCTAAATCTATATTAAATTTAAATTTTATAGTCATTGGTTATGCGGCTGGGCGTAAGATTTAAAAAAAATAGTTGGCAAGCAGCCTTGCCGAAACTACTGGATATCATGTGAATACTGATTTTACCGCAGTGTAAAACATATTATTTATTGGTCGAGCTGGAATGTGAACAGGCGGGCCGAATGCCAAGGTAAATTTTAAGCTGCTGATGGAGTCTTTTGTCTCTGGCGCCTAACATCCAGATACCTGGACTAATGATATTCATTTGCGTTGATTTGCAGACCGTCTTGTAGAATTTAAACTTTAAATAAAATCCATCTCTAATAGGATTGCACGATCTGGTGTTAATTTAAAGCACAATACTAAAGATGCCTGATACAAAATAATGATTACTTGCTACATCGTTCATCAGGTATGCTGAGTCGTGCAGAATGGATAAGTGAATACAAGCAACTGTGCGTATTTATATGAAATTCCATTGCTTTTATTCAATTTTTTCCTCGTCATGGTCTGCAGCAATTGTGTTTTCAATTTGATGAATAGAGTGAGCGTTGATGAAATCCATGGTCCCAGTTTCATTTTATCAAATATTGAAGGTATTTTGTGTAAATACATCAGCGTATTTCGTTAATTCAAATTTGAAAACAGAAGGCATCAGCGTAACCACTAATAATTTAGAGCTTGATATGTGCTGCGTATGCGTGACTGGAATCCTGGATCCTAGAAGTGTTAAAGAACTGTTTTGACCATACTTAGCTACGCTTTTATTAGATTTAAAACTGTGGTATCACGCAATGAAGGGGTCTGTGTTGTGCTTAGTTCACAAGATGGAACTTCCCTAATTGAGTAGACCTATGGTATAAACGAATATGTGCGGCTCGCCTAACGACGTGCAATAAAACCAATGCCAAAAACATTAATCGGCGCGTTATTGTTCGTTGTGTTTGTATACGCTGCAAACGAATGAAACAAAAAAGACAACACCGATGCAGTCTACGCCGATATAAGTAGTATAACATGAAGGGCGGGAAGCTCAAATATAGTCCTTTTCTATGGATGGGATGAATGATCATGTTTGACGCATAACTGACACCGAAGGTCATCTTTATGGTAAATTAACTTGAAGCTCAATTTTTATTGTTAAAAATAATTTTTTGGCCCTTTACATCAGTCGAGCTTCATTCCTACCTTTACTAAAGTTACCTTAATTCGTGCGATATCTATCATGATTTAAAGGTAGATTGTGCACCGTCATGGCGTTTAGTATAAATCGCATACTAAAATGGAAATGGGTGGATTGTGACCACAACGGGATAGCGTAGATCAGATTTTGACGACAAACCAATTACTTGAATTGTAAGCTGCACAACGATGTCAAAAAATAGCCGTTTTTGTAAATTTGAAGTGAGCTTCATGGTCATTGGTTGGTAATATAATAATGAAATTTTTATCCAAGAATTGTATATCTTCTTACATATTTAAATATCTTATAAATTTATACAAAAATAATATTGGTCACATTTGGATTACAATAGCAGTAGTCGTGTCCGACAAGGTTGCTCATAACATTTTTCTTCAATGCTGTGATACATGACATTATAATGAGTATTCTTTAATACAGATGGCGGTGTCCGAGTTCTATCAGGCCGTTGACTATATTAAACAACCATTGATTGCGTGGGTGGTGATAATTAATTAAATCAAGTTCGCGAGCTTGATGTAAACGCAATCCCATTATATTTACATTTGCTAGTATAAACGAAGCATTTTATAAGTTTGCAATGACACTTCATTCAATAGACTGGTTTCGTCCTTATGTAAACTCTGCAAGTACTATCCGGAATTTTTCAGCGGACAAGGCTCGAGCCTGAGCACGTTTGCTGCGGAGTCTGTGTCTCTTTCCACCGCGTCACCCTGCCGCTCACTACGCACAATTTTCTGTTATATTCTAACGTTATGTTTTTGGTCCTATTTTTCTTCAGTTATCTTTAGATCTGCGGTTCTCTCTAGCCGCCTCTTAATCACAGATTTACGATGGTTGGCTTGAACTTTGGGTATAAAGGTATGCTATATAGCGTCTAACTATTGAAAAGGCTAACTAAGAATCATTAGTTAGTAAATCAATGAAAGTTGTGTGAAGCATGCGGAAGGGTGGACCAGTGGTTAGAGCAACAGATTCCGATGCAGACACGCCCAGCTTCGAGCCCCGTCCATGGCAAATTCTGGATAGTACTTAAAGAATCCCCTTTAAGGACGAAAGTGGACTACTGGATGAATTGTCTTTGCTACCTTTAATGATGCTTCGTTTTTTCTGACAAATGTGTATATAATAGGATTTGTGTACACAATATTGTTTTGGTATTCGAGAACCGTGATTCTGTCCATGCACCTTGTAAAAATTCAAAGTCGTTTTTTATGTGATTTTATACGACATTTTTCTCCCTCATATGCAAAATCGTTGCGATGCACCTAGATGAACCAGTGAATATCATAATAAATGAGTGCTAAATAATATAATACGTATTATTTATTTGTTAAATTAAATATTAGGCATAATTTTTTTTAAATTTAAAACGCATACTAATAGATTTATGTGCATTTCAATGAAGAAAAGATTTGTTTTTGTTTGATAATTTAAAATTAATTGAACGTTATCGAATGGTATTTGTTACCATAATGTATTTTATTTCAGGCCTATTTATACAATGAAGAATGCGTAAAAACTACACTTTAATACTTTACTAAAGCTTTTTAAGTATAATACTTTTGCTATATATGATTGCGTGGCAGAGGTATTGAATCATTTTGCAGAATACCATAAATGGGTAGAGGAACTGAACCGCAAGGTTAGAAAATTAACCAATGAAGATGCAATGATATGTTTCCGTTTAGTCAAAAGGTTTGTACACTCATCATTATCATCATTATCTTCGCAAAGTCGTTAGTAATTGATGCTTCACTACCATATAATCATGAGAAGAAAAAAAATAAAATAAGCAAGAAAAACTTAAATAAGGACAATTACCAGAACTTATACTCAATAGTACCAAGAAAAGTTATACTTTAGACATAAAAAGTCAGTGACTTATGATGACGGCGATCTAGCTAATATTAGTTTTTTTACCAAACTAAACATCTCCACAACATCACTATGATCTAGTCAGCTTTGAAGAAAGGGAAAATCGGCAACACAGCTTCCTTGCGGTTTTCAATTTATCACGTTATAAGCTTTACACCTTTTGATCACAAAGGAAATTCTATTACGGCATCATCCATCACTGACTTTCTATGCGAAACTTTGATGTAAATATACGTCAGTTACAGTGGATTTAATAATTTAAATTCTGTTTGTGAATCATAACGACCTAGTTAGAAGTAAAAATGGTAAAAAGCCATTTAAGCAAAATATTTTACTTTTCGAAAAAAACTGTTTAAGGTTTGAACGTTACTCGAACCAGGTCCACAAGTCGGGGCATTGACGAAATTGATGGTGATCAGCACTTAAGTCAGCTACCCATTCTCGTAGAGGCAGTTAGGCATTTTGACGAAACCAGCGGCTCACAAGAGAAGTTTGGAGACGAAGGAACAAACTCAGTGAAATCGGAGTCACAGGAACTAAAGGATGAAAAACCGATGTTAGTAAATGAATCAGGTCAAGTTGATGCCCGTAACTCTGGACAAAATATTGATAGTATCCTGCGATCTTTGCACGTCAACGAAATGACAACACGAAAATGGATTTTGTTCGCCAAATTGCACATAAGTCTGCCTCCTAACTATGCTGATTTAATGCGTGAGTACCGGTAATGAATTCTGTCACTAAATCAGGTTGATTCCTTTAATACTCGAAAAATATAAATAGAATTTGAGGCGTTCACTTTAAGTAATTGACACGAGAGATAAATGTTTAGTCGTCTTTCTTTTTATTATTTTCCTTTTTAACGCTTGTCATTCTATTTCTTTGTAATAAAACTGCTTTTTATTACTTAAAAGGGCAAAAAAATCTGTTATTTTGTTTTCGTAGTTTCAAGTAAGTTGATTGTTAACTGAAGTATCACTGGTTTGGCGACTTCATATTAAGTTACCAAAAAGAAGGATTTTTGAGTTTCGTAAATAGATAGCATTTTAAGTTAAGCTTCTTTGAATTGCGAGGCTTGTAAATTAAAGCTTTATTAATTCAGTTGGCATGGTCAGTCAATTTCGCACAACCAAACAAAATTATTGATTTCTTTTAAACTATCCTAAAAATTGGTAAGTTTCAACCATTGGCACATATCCTTTCCACGTGCATTTTGCACAACTAGCTCGTTTGGTTTTCTGCAGGCTCATTAACAGTTTTTCAGTGTCTTTCCGCTTAGATTACACTCTTCCAGACAGATGCACTTAGTCAATGTTCGAATGTTAACTATTACGCAAACAGCATTTCGTACGTAGGATAATTTTTCTTTTAGCATTTAAAGAAACATGTTTTTTTTATGGTTAAAACACAAACATATTTTCATTTATATTTATAATAATATGCACTTTATATTTACTATATGGATATATTTTTCTCAGGTTCATATTTAATTTTGAATAAAATTGTTGTGTTTTTAAGTTCTGAAATTTTAACTTCTGTGTAAACTGGTAAAATTTTGTAAAATACTTCATTTTCACTATTTAATTAAATATTTATAAACACATACACACACCTATGGACATACATTCATGCATACATACATACATACATATATAATACTACTACTGCTACAACTAATACTGCACCAGAATAATAGACGGATGCATAATTTTTGCACAAATATTGAATTCATCGTTATCTGTGGACTTTAAATGCACACTAGGTTGTCTTTTCATACCGAGAGATTGAGATTTGTTCGGATCTCTATTCTCGGGCCTGTCTAGTATGAGAAAATCTAACAGAGCTGTGGCACCACTGGTATAGAAAAAGAGTCATACAAGCATGAAAGCAAATACACCGAAGATGAGATCAAATCTTTGGTTATGGATTCCAGTTTCGAATGCCTCATACTAGCAGGCACACACATGCATAAACACACCCACGTACGTACGTTCATTTATTTAAACATGCATGCAAGCGCAAGTCCATACATGCGTATGTACATTCCATTTTGCATAGTTTGTCGCGCAGTAAAAAAATATTATCTAATTTATCTTACAGCGTGGTTAAACGAAAACAAGTCTTAGCGCATGAACCTAAAATACTGTCTCTCAAAGCGAAGGTCTCTGCGAATTTGAGGAAGGCTTAATATCGTTGTATTTTAAATAAAAGCAGTTCTAACCTAACGCATTAAGTCGGAAGTCGGTCCTTGTCTGATGAGCCTCTCTTTTTTGTCGATGTATGCCCTAAAACGTGGTGCTTACATTTTAACGTTGATTTGAACGACGAAACGTATTTTGGTAGCACAGCTTCCTTGGATGCTGCAACAATATTTCGTATACAGAAGCTCATTGGCATTGTGCTGATGTTTTGACTTCCATCTCCAGATGTCATTCTCAGAGCTCGTTCATTCGGCGCAAAAATGACTTGTGTTTTATCAATTGTGTAACGACCGAACGAGCTCTGGATCTAGAAGTCCAAAAGTTAGCTCGACACCAGTGGCGCTTGCATGCTCGAATTCTCGAAATATGTAGGAGAATGGCGACTGGTGTAATCAATCTCTTGTACTGGGGCAAAACATACGCTAATATGGGGATTAGATATCGCTTGCAGGTTTAGCTGGTCCTCGTGTGTCCCATAGGCTGAAAGATTTGAGGGCTCTTGCCTAGCGACCTAGTGACTCTCTCCCGACTGTTGAACGCCATTTTTTCATTGTGGAAACGGGAATTCCGTTTAGTGCTACATTACGTGTCTTATTCCTGCTTAGTTCTGGAGAAAAGGCGATTCTCATTCCATTCTTCTGCGGAAGTGCTCTAGCTACGTAATGGTTTGCCTTCTTGCTATCCAATTTTAGCGTGTAAGTCTTACTTCACTGGAGAGTTTAAAAACTTCGTTTTCTTTATGCGAAGTTCGGAGCAGGCGAATTTGTTCTTAGAGTCTTAAACGTGTATGTGCAATCTCTAAACAATAATGATAATGAATAGAATGATTTCTTTGAAAAGCTATCAAGCATGACCTTGATCAGCGTTTGAACTTCTTAGTAAATTCTGTACTTCGAACGCTAAACTAAGTCAAGAATTTTTGGAAGATGGTCCTTCGCTTAAAAGCACTAGAAGTAACGCTCTGTTAGATTTCTTTAATATGGTGGATTTTGTTTATTAGGCGTCGCGCACCTTGTAACAAGTTAGTTCGAATATGACCAGAAGGATAAACAAAAGATAGCATAAAAGGAACGTATAATCTCTTGCACATTCGGTTCGTGCTTACTGGCGACTTATCGGTAGGAGCTGGTATTACGCCCTTTACCCACTATACATTTGGGTGAGGAATGTTGAAAAATATATAGTGGGCAAAGGGCGTAATATGAGTTCCTACTGACGAGTCGACAGTAAGCACGAAACGTATGTGCACAAGATTATAGGTTCCGATCATGCTGTCCTTCTAGTCATATTTGAACTAATTTGTCACTGGGTGTGCAACACCTAATACAAAATTGCATATATGTTAGTTCAACACGACAAGCAATATCTAACTGAGTATGGTGGATGTTGATCATATCGCTAGGCCCAGTGTCGAGTTGTCACATATAAATTATAGTTCAAGTAAACTACCATTCATTAAAAATAGGTTAGGCTCTAACGGGAATGCACTCTAATGTGCGTATATAGAAACCAGCTGAAAATAAAATCTCCCGCATTAACATTGGATAAATTAGAAATCGTAACTGATACAAGAATTCAAGACACTACGAACAGCACAGAATTGGATGCACTATCCTTATCTGTACATTATTAGCTTCGAACCTCTAGCTCCACGGAGTTTTCCCAAGTCGGCAAATGGGGCGTCGGTTTTGTCCTTAGTTAACGAGTTGAAGTTTTTTTAACTGAATAGATCCCTGTAAACAGCTGACTTTGTGTGGCACGCTTAAATACGTCTACTAAAATCTATAATAGAAACTTTTATCAACACCGACTTGTCGTTGTATCAATCAAATACCAATTTTCCTGAGAAAGACATCAGCTCCTATTATCGAAATTGTGTCTATCAACAATGTGGAACGCTAATCTTTGACAAACACAATAGTTAGAAATACACAACGAAATGGTTTCTCTTTTACATCGCAATACTATAGGCCCCGATGTCCTTCTTCTGACCTTATAGAAGTATGTTGGCGATATTATTTGTAGGGCGTCGACCAATTGTTATGGTACTATGTATAATGAAGAGACTGGGCCGGTTGCCTTGAGTGAATAAAATATTATTCCTTCGTTGAAAATGAGCAATTTGAGTTTGTGCGATAATCGTCGTGGTATGAGGTTGAATGCTGTCCTATCTTACACTATCACAGAGGTTTACGTTAGACACTTACAAACGAGGAAAAAAAGAGGATTCCCAAAGGGATACCGGATTCCGGTCTGGAAGAGAATGTATAGGTAATATTTTTACCTCGAGGCATGAACTAAAAACAGCAAAAATTATATTTCCATCCAACACAATAGCCGTCTTTCTAGACTTCAAGGGTGCATGTGACTCGGTGAACCGCAATGTTCTATTCGATATTGTGAAAAAGTGGTGTGCCCAACAAATTTGGAAATATACTCGCTGTCTACACAAACACTTCTGATCGAGTCAAGTTTTCCAATTATTTGTCACAAAAGTTTATTGCTGGCAGTGTTGTTCGTCAAGGACGTTCACTTTCTCACGTTTGTTTATTTTTGTTATGGATTCCCCGCTGAAGTATACTCTTGCATAAGTTCAGAATGACGGCGATAACTATGCAGACGATATCGTACTAATATTGGACAATCGAGATTCTATCTGAGTTACATTGAAAAGATTAGCCATTTTTGTTCCGTCTTTCGGCATGAAATTATCACTCGTCAATAGTAAGGCATTTCTATAGGATCACCCATCACTGAAATTAATTCTGCGACTGTAGTTGACAGGTTAACATCTCTTGGCAACTCTATCAATCACTCAGGCAATATAAGTGAGAAAGTGTGTATCAGAATCGCAAATGCTAGCGTTACTTTTACCAATCTTCATCAGTTATGAAGTAATGCGAGTATCTCACTCTGTCTTTAAGTTCGTGCGCATAATATATCTGTACGTGCAGTAATATTATACTCTTGTGAAACTTTGCCGTTTAGAATCGAAGTCTAGCGCCTACAGGCATTTGACCACTGGTTTTTAAGAAGCATAACTCATATATGTTACTTACAGCGACTAAGCAGCACTGACATATGTAGAGGTATTTTTGGATTGGTTAAGAAATGTTTATCTTTAGTCAAACGTATGAGAATACATCAACTGCCCAGTAGAGTATTAGTTTTGCAGCCATCGTCAGAATGGCCTATTAATCTAGGTAGAAAGATTTCGACATAACAGAAACAAATAAAGTCAACTACATTCCTTAGGCTAGTATAGAACCCGCTCGTCTGCCGGAAAGGCTTCTTCGTGTGCATCGTAGATCTTTTCTGGAAACCCACAGCGATATGGCGTGAAACTGAGCTTTGGTGATTTTGGTGCAGATTTATAGCGGAATTATCTTCTTAACTTTCTTTTATTTGTTGAGCAGAGTAAAATACGCGGTTCGGTCAGGCTTATGAGGCGATATAGTGAAAACCGCAAGAAAACTTTATTGCTCAAGTTATCTTTCTTTAAAACTAACTTGGCATTATTAGTTTTGAGTAGAGTTCTGGGTGCCCCGATTTCTTTCAATCAAGTTTGCGAGCTTGAAGTAAACATCAATCCTATTGTTTTTTAACCAGTTGTCGAATAACGTAACAAAACTACCGTTAGTCAAACGTACTGACGCGTTTCGAACTTCCATGATTAACATCAGCCCACAACAACAAACGTACAGACGAGGATTAAATTGCAATACATAAATATGGAAAGCAAAATTATATTTGCGGCTCTCACATCTATAAGTCTCGCATACATTGCACTTGACTGGAAATGTCGACTGCACAATATCTATGCAGCTTTCGTGTTGGTTTGATGATGATGATGGTTGTGATAGGGATGGTGATGAGGATGATGTTTGTGGTGGTGTTGATGGTGGTGATCATTATGATGTTGATGGTGATGGTGGTAGTGGTGGTGGTGTAGAGAATAATGTTGATTCTCATGTTGGTTTGATGGTGATAGTGGTGATAGTGATAGTGATGTGGATGATGATGGTGGTTGTGGTCGTGATGCTGTTGTTAATAATAATTATGATAGGGGTGTTAGTGATGATCATGACGGTGGTTTTGATGGTTGTCGAGGTGGTTGTGCTGATGATGATGGTAGTGATGATAGCGGTGATAATTATGATGTTGGTGATGGTGGTGATGATGTTCGTGGTTGTTTTGGTGGTAGTGTTGATATTGATGATAGTGATTATGATGTTGAATATAATGATAATTTTGGTGTTGTTAATGATAAGGTTAATGATGTAAAGCTGGCACTCCGCAATCTAATTTTTAAAAAAATTTGAGTGTATTCATGTATGTTTGCTTGTATGTATGTATGTATTGTATGTATGGAATTTGGCATGCATGTATGCATGTATGCATGTATGTATGTATGTATATATATATATATATATATATATATATATATATATTTATGTATGTATATATGCATGGA
Organism: Eudiplozoon nipponicum; assembly: GCA_029291075.1. Classification (NCBI taxonomy): domain Eukaryota; kingdom Metazoa; phylum Platyhelminthes; class Monogenea; order Mazocraeidea; family Diplozoidae; genus Eudiplozoon; species Eudiplozoon nipponicum. The sequence continues at coordinate 93,538 of JAQBSW010002004.1, read as the reverse complement.
CGTGCAATAAAATCTAATAGAATTTTGCTTACTTGGCCTGTGAAGAAACCGATTCGTTTATTTGAGTTTAGAATACACTCTGGTTGGAGTATTGTTGACTTTCATGTAATTTTGTATTTTGTATATATTTAATTTCAATGGTGGTGTCTAATGCTCGAGTTATTTTTCTGCAGGATTTGTTTTAGTATACTTTATTTAAATTCTAATGCCAAATTTATTGATTCAGTGCGGGATATCAAAGCACAACTCATGAATATCAATTATTTTAAATTGACAATCTGCAAAATTGACGGATATCTATGCCCTGAATTTCACGTGCATAGTTTTCAAAATGACATTATTCTAAAATTAGCAGCTTGTGATTTATTTTTAGCAGATTTTACAAGTAATATTCGATAATTTGCAAATTGCACTTCCTTTCCTATGACATTGGTGTTATTTAATTTTTTATACTGAGAAGTATCGATTGGAATGGGCTTTTTGTTGGTACGATTTGAGTTGAGGTCCTAAAATGTCTCCTACTGATGAGTCGCCAGTAAGCACGAAACGAATGTGCATGAGATTATACTTTCCGTTCATGCTGCCTTTGGTTTATCCTTCTGGTCACAACTGAACTAATTTGTTACTAGGTTCGCAACACCTAATACATACTTGCATATATATTAGTTCTTCGCAACAAACAGTATTTAACTGTAATATATTGAATTGAATGATGTCATGCTTACCGCGAAATGTGATAACTGATATCGATCAAGGCCAGAGTGTATGGATTAACTGGAGTAACAGGTGTTCAGAAATTGTTGTAATTCTCAATTTGGGTGAACTTTAGCATAAATTGATATCCATCAGGTTGGTATCATGTACCGACTCGGAAACCATAGTGTTAGTACCATGTAACTTTTCGGTACAATAATATTGGTATCAGTTACTAACACAATAGCCATAGTGTTAGTATCCTTTACAGACTCGGTATATATATTATATAGTGTGAGTTAGCGTTGAAGTCGCATTGTCGTAGACTTTATATGATGTTAGCTTCACTATTGCAGGTTTACACATTCGTCTAGGAGATTGTACCGTCCTATTATTCCACATTCTTCGACCAAATATATAGTGGTTAAAGGGCGTAATACCGGCTCCTACTGATGAGTCGCCAGTAAGCACGAAACGAATGTGCATGAGATTATACTTTCCGTTCATGCTGCCTTTGGTTTATCCTTCTGGTCACAACTGAACTAATTTGTTACTAGGTTCGCAACACCTAATACATACTTTCGTTAATTTGTTGCTTTGGTTTATCTTCTATTTTGATAATTAAAAAAAATCTTTCAAAAAATTTATTCAGCAGAAATTAATCTTTTAAAACTTTGATCTATTAGATGGAGTTGGATAATACTTATTTACACTTCCATTTTAAATATCCAGTCGAATCACTTCGCAAGACAACCTTCAATTAACCATACTGACGCCTCGCGAGCCTCTTTTGGTACGTTAGCTACTGATTTGCATAATCAAGCATCGATGTGTTAAATGCTTTCTCGTTATCAGACGTCCATTTATCCGTTTATTTGAGTATATTGCTTAAAACAGCTCGGATTACCTGCGTTTTTATGGAAATTTTCACATATTTCTGTCATCATATGTTCTTTTCTTTTAGTTTATTGGGGTTCGGAATTAACCAAGTCGTCGTATTCATTAATTATCGTACTGATTCTGTTTTTGGTTGTGTTACTTTTGTACCTTGTTTTTGTAATATAATGTAATGTAATTATTGAATTAACCAATGGTAGTACTCCTCTCTGGCTCAACGTCAGATGCAGGTGTTATTGTGTTTTATGTATATTAGCTGCGTAACAAAAATTTTAAATTGTAAATTATTAATTTTGGGAAAGAAGACAATTGACATTTTACTTCCATATACACGAAATTTTGTGTGTGAAATTGGGTTTTGTACCTCGATATTCGGAAATACTCTTATAGTTTTCCACAGCTTTATATACACTAAGGTTTTATTCTCCCCTTTGTCTGTTTTCCGTCGTGACCTGATGAGGACAATGGAAGCTCGAAACGCGTCACTAAGTATGCCTGACAGTCGTTTCGCTATGCTGTGCGAATTCTTTAATGAATAGATTTGTTGTCTAGTCCATGTTCGCAAATTTGATTCGAACATTCGTTATTACCACCAGCGCAACCAACGAATACTTAATTCAATAAATCCTATGAGCATAATAAATGTCGTGAAAAAAACTATGTTCCTCATTACGTAGAAATTGTGCAACCGACCTTCCACTCACTTGCAACTTATTCGAAACCCATGTAGGCAAGCGCCATATTTCTGATTCGCTATACCTTATATGTTTAGTGCTGGAGGTACTCATCAGTTAGATTAGCGTTGTGCTCTGAGGATTGCCATCATAGTTCGTAACGCATCAATAAATGTGACTGGCATTTGTTTATATATGTGCGATTGGTTAAGTAATATTGGATTGGTGTTTATCTCAAGGCTCCAAACTTTATTTAAATATTTGTTAATAATATTTTTTATTATACTTAATCATCTCAGTTTTGTTGGTTTTAATCCTATTTGACGAGGTTTCTTTTCAATCACGGACGTGAACTGAACCACAATAGTACTACTTTATCTACGTTTGCTTGCAATTTATTATAACGCTATTCTGTTTAAACGAAACATTTGACGTTTGATTTTGACAGAGGACTACTTTCGTCGTGCCCGCGAATACTATGATGAATTGAAAATTAAAAATGCGGCTGCAGTCAAGCAACAGGCCCTGGCAAATACAGCGGATTCGGCTGCAAAGCCCGCGACAGAGAAGGCTTCCGCACAATCAGCACAGTCGCTCGCTACTACCAGCGATGTCAATATGATGAATTCTCGTATACCTTGGGTGAGGGAGTCCCCTTGGACAGGACTTTCGGCGCATGATATGGATGCCTTGGTGAACGGACAACAGCACGCCATGCTAGCTGATATATCTCATCAATTTGAGACTGATTACCTCATTCAAGGGTGGGCCATTAATTATTTTGTTGAAGCATGTCAGTAGTTGATTCTACTCCATTTGAGTCTAGAAAGTTGTAATTTTTATCTGATTAGACCTGGTTTTGAATTTGTGAGTTACAATATTTTATTGGATTAATTCATTTGGCATCATTATCACTTGCTTCGCTCATATAATATGAACTTTAAAATGCTGATGCGTTACAGGTGCATGTAACCATTCCATAATCACCAAAATATACAATGAAGATATGTTTATCTCTGAGCATCTATTGTTCTATTATGGTACGGCCGTTAATAGTATGTGCACTATAAAAAATAGTGGTTTTAGGTCATCTATGCAGCTTTCATTATTGCTGCTGTTGTTTTTGTTGTCGGCAGTCCTTTTAATTTTGTATTAGGCGTTACTAGTAACAAATTAGTTCAAATATGACCAGAAGGATAAACCAAAGTCAGCATAAAGTATAATACCTTGAGCAAATTCGTTTCGTGCTTACTGGCGACTCATCGGTAGGAGCCGGTATTACGCCCTTTATCCACCATATATTTTGGGTGAGGAATATGGGAAAGTAGGACGGTACCATTTCATAGACGAATGTGTAAACCTGCGAGTAGTGAAGCTAATTTAATATGAAGTCGACAATGCGACTTCAAGTCCAACTCTATCTCTCTCTCTCTCTCTCTCTCTATATATATATATATATATATATATATATACAAAGCCTATAAAGGTTACCAGCACTGTGCTTGTGTAAGAAAATGATAGCACCAGTATTTTTGCTGAATGGCAGTCTGATGAGAAATCGCAAAGCTGCTAGAATCGTAGACGTCAGTTCGAAATTCAAATATAAATTTTCATACGGAGTAAGACTAGCTTTGTGCCGAGAAATAGAAGAAGGGCTCCGCTGCAAATGAATGTAGGCGTACTCAAAAACATCATGCTAGCATTGTGACAACTGACTTGGTATCAGTTTTCAATTTTATACATGCAAGATGAATTGTTGTCATCATCGAATGTCTTAGTAAAGAGCTAGAATACAGAACTAGGCAAAGTCAGACAGGGCTGCGAACAAATTAATTCACTTTGTCGCACTCTAGATGCGCCATGATTCGGCGGCCCTCCGTAGCTTTTTATTACTCAGCTGCAAGGTGTTATGACGAGCTATGCATAATGATGACACCTCAGACTAGGTAGTTATGCTACTGTAAAACTTAACTCATCGTTCTATAATCGCATTAGTATACGCTTATATAAACTTTCTGCTATTTTCTGCGGTGTTCGAAAAGGTTGTTTCATTCCCCCTCCTCTACTTTGTTAAATTTTATTTTTGATGTAGCATTTACCGACGTCTCTGTAATACTACGCGTAATGGATTTTGATGATGATGGTGGTGACAGTTGACCTGTTGGCGTAGAACACACTAACAATGTATTTTCGTTTGTGGAAAATAAGACCAACTCCAGAAAGATATTAATTGCGCTCAGGCAGTTTCCGCTCGGTGCAGTATAAAAGTAATCGCCTCTAAAATAGAGGTTATGGTAAATTTTAATTCTAAGTCTAGTCTTTTGTCGAATGGCGCTCTCCTAACAATTGTCGAGGAATTGTACAACCTGGTAAATAAAATCAATTGCTCTGTTTTGTTTATATTATTCAGCTTAGTGATAATAGGTCTTACCTGGAAAATATATTTACGAGCCGACTATTTTGAACCTTGGAATAGATTAAAATTTTCGATTTCGCAGGCTGGGTCACTGTCTGAAAAAGGCGCTCAAAACCTAATTTGATAAGCTATTAGGGAACGATTTGGAACCAAAAATATCAGAGTAGCAATTTCTCGACCGGACTCTATGTTTCGTGGCATCAGTCAATTAGTCGCGTTGCACCGTACCATCACAAACCAAGAGAAATTTTAATGCGCGTAAATCTCTGGGAAGAGGTTATATGTATGTTTATATGTATGTATGTATGTATGTATGTATGTATGTATGTATGTATGTATGTATGTATGTATGTATGTATGTATGTATGTATGTATGTATGTATGTATGTATGTATGTATGTATGTATGTATGTATGTATGTATGTATGTATGTATGTATGTGTATGTATGTGTATGTATGTATGTATGTATGTATGTATGTATGTATGTATGTATGTATGTATGTATGTATGTATGTATGTATGTATGTATTTATGTATGTATGTATGTATGTATGTATTCATGTATGTATGTATGTATGTATGTATGATTGTATGTACGCATGTATGTATCTATGTTTGCATGTATGTATGTATGTATTTATGTATGTATAGGGACATGTATATATGTATGTATGTATAGAGGTATGTATATATGTATGTATGTATGTATGTATATATGTATGTATGTATATGTGTATGTATGTATGTATGTATGTATGTATGTATGTATGTATGTATGTATGTATGTATGTATGTATGTACGTATGTATGTATGTATGTTTGTATGTATGTATGTATGTATGTATGTATATGTATGTATGTATGTATGTATGTATGTATGTATGTATGTATGTATGTATGTATGTATGTATGTATGTATGTATGTATGTATGTATGTATGTATGTATGTATGTATGTATGTATGTATGTATGTATGTATGTATGTATGTATGTATGTATGTATGTATGTATGTATGTATGTATGTATGTATGTATGTATGTATGTATGTATGTATGTATGTATGATCCAATGATCTCTATGAAGGGTCGAAACAAGTTTGGACATGGGACTGATGGGACTGATTTAATAAAATTAAATTCATGTTTTTCTAAATTCGGCAAATTCGATTTGTAGAACTGTTATACCCTCTCCCGCAGGCGGTGTTTTTGTAATTGCTCTTTAAATCAAGTTTGCGAGTTTGAAGTAAACACCAATCCCATTGTTTTTAACCAGTCGTCGAACAACATAACAAAACTTCAAGCTCGCAAACTTGATTTAAAGAATTGTTACCACCACCCGCGCAATCAATTATTGTTTTATTGTATTGCTTATATGTGTATATTTAGCGAAAGCTGCAAACAGTTAATGTTCGTGACTGCATAGAAATTGTGCAGCCGACATTTCCAATCAAGTTCAATGTGGCGAGACTGCTAGAAGGTGAGAGTCGCCTATCTAAATTTGATTTCCATATATTCAATGCGGTTTGATCCTCGATAGTCAGTTTGCCGTCGTACTCTGATGATCATGGAAGGTCGAAACGCGTCAGTGCGTTGCGGCTGGTGGAGCCGGATTTTTGTTAAGTTGTTCGACGACTGGTTAAAAACAATGGGATTGATGTTTACTCAAGCTCGCAAAACGATTTAAAAGAATTGTTACAACCACCCGCACAATCAATTATTGTTTTATTGTATTGCTTATATGTGTATATTTAAAAGAAACATGTTGCGCGACAGGAAATAAACAATTTACCTGATTTTCGGATTGCGTACCGAAATATTTGAATCCACTGTCATCATGATTTTTGCAAATATTTCGGTCTCCAATTACGGAGACCTTTTTCAATGCCAAACACATCACACACTTAGTTGACAATCAATATGTCAAGTGGAAATATTAATTTAAACCGCCTCATTTATACTTGTTTTTAGATCTCTTAAGCATAACGTTTTTTTATAAAAATGTTAGGAAAGTGTATGTTAAATTGGTTTGTGTATGTGTCTACATGTATACACTCTTCGCAATGAGGTTACAGTGATATAATGACAATTAATGACAACTCACTAGATAAGCGTACGTCATGCCTGTGTGTATGTGTTCTCGTTTGTTTTGAATTGAGGAGTAATCGGTTAATGCAAGTGTACACTCATCCCAGTGAAATTACAGCGATTTGGCAACATCTGACTATTCACTGGATAAGCGTGTTTTTGTGTATGTGCGTGAGCGTTTACTTAAAACAGAGAGCTAATCTGTTACATAAAATTATTTGAATCCACTGTCATCATGATTTTTGCAAATATTTCGGTACGCAATCCGAAAATCAGGTAAATTGTTTATTTCCTGTCGCGCAACATGTTTCTTTTAAATCTTATTTAGGTACTAAATACGGTGCTACAACAGTGAAGTTGCAAAATCGCTATCATCACATAAAAAAAACAATTAGTAAGGCAAGTGGAAAATATTCGTTTCATTAAAATATGTTTAAAACATTGTGTAATTCCTAAATGTTTTAAATTTAAATTGCCATTTCATTTAAATGATAAAGGTAGATCTCTTAAACATGAACTGACTTTGAACATAATGAATACATTGATTAGCGATTTAGAGAAACGCAAATATGAACTAATTAGAGAGAAAACTAAAATAAGATCTATGTTACTTTCCTTCTTGCACGCGGATGACTTTAAATGTATAGAGGATTTTACTGATGGCGCACGTAATAAGGAGATAAAAAAGGTTCACATTAGGCATGATAGAAAGTTAGGAAATTTGGGCATCTATAGACAGACCACAGTTAGGACGTGTCCTGTTGTAACTAATCGAGTGGTAAACCTCTCTAAAATAAATCTTAATGAGAAACAGCTGGAAATGCTTAATCGTGGTCTGAATACAGCTATCCAAATTGAGAAATCACCAAAAAATGAGATAATTACTGAGGCTGTTAAAATAGCACAATTCCTCTCAGACAAGGATAAAGTTAGGTTTGAATTAGACGTAGCCGCAGCTGTGCTAACGTACACAGAGGAAAAATATAAACCAAATTATGAAATAAAAAGTCTCAGGGAAAGAGTTAATAGCAAACAGTGTGATATGTTTGAAAGCAGACAAAGGAGGAGCGACGGTTCTGATGAATCAATCTGACTATAATGATAAAATGTATGAACAACTAGACAATATAGAGGTATACACTAAAATTAATAAAGATCCTACGGATAAGCTACAAGGAGAAGTTAAATTATTGGTCAATAATATGATTGCTGAAGGAGAATTAGATCAAGCGCATGGTAACGCTCTCATACAAAGTGATACAGTCGCTCCTAGAGTATACGGTTTAGTAAAGATACATAAACCAGACAACCCTTTGAGAATTATTACTAATGTCCAACACTCTCCAACATATAAAATGTCTAAGTTTCTATGTAATAGAATAAAGAAATATTCGTACTTCTTAGACAATACTTTGATGAATTCATACCATTTGGTTGAGATTGTAGATAAATGTGAACTTAATGAAAACGATAGATTGGCGAGTTTAGATGTGGTGTCAATGTTCACCAATATACCAGTACCTAAAGCACTAGACTATTTTCAGCGTTTCCTTGTTGATCATCCAGTAATATTGGAAGGAAGCAAAATGACGATTAGACACGTCATGGAGATGATGTACGTATGTATGTCCTCAACTTATTTTAAATTTAGGAATGCATTTTATAAGCAGATTAGAGGTGTTCCAATGGGGCAACCACTATCGGTTCCAATAGCTAATATCTTCATGCATTACATGGAGAAGACTCTCTTAGATATAACGCCCCTAAATCCTAAATTGTATGTACGATATTTGGATAATATATTAGTTATTTGGAATCACGGGGAGAATCATCTGATAAATTTCTTAAACATAGCAAATCAGGTAAGCGAGCTTAAATTTACAATTGAAAATGAATCATGTGGCGAATTACCATTTCTGGATGTCAAGTTAATTAGAAATAGTACAAAACTAGAACGGGATGTTTATAGGAAGGATACTTACTCAGGTATCCTTCTTAATTTCGATTCAAATCATCCATATAGAATGAAAATCGGTATCTTAAAATCGATGATAATAAGAAGCTTAAGATTAACAGATAAAAACATAGAGAGATTGAATTAGGGAGACTGCGAGAAATATTCAGTGCTAATGGGTATCCTCTAAAGTTAATTGAAGCAACTATAATGAGCGTTATAAGTAAATTTAATCATGACTGGAAGTACGTGAAGTCAAATAAATTAAAAGATGACCGGAGGGTAATGGTTATACCTGACTCTAAACTAAGTAGGAAAATAAAAATGGTAGCATCAAAATACAATATACGTACTATTTTAAAACAGACCCTTACACTAGGTATTATACTTCCCAACCAAAAGGAAAAAATAGAACCGCTAGACACATCAGGAGTATATGAAATTCCATGTAACGATTGTAACTTGATGTATGTGGGTGAAACCATGCGCCCAATTAAGGTTAGAAGAGGGGAACATACAACCGCATGCAAGTATGCCCATGTTAATAGATCAGATCTTGCACGCCATACAGTAGAGACAGGACACACAATTAATTGGGATGGGTGCAGACGTATATCAATTTGTAGCCGTAGCAGATCGACTAGACTGATTAGAGAATCCATCGAAATTAAATCGAGAAATGACATAATGAATGAAACAGCCGTAGAAAAATCACTAGGTCCTATTTGGAATACAGCATTAAATAATGGTAGAAAACGAAGATTGCACGAATCAGAATCAGAATCAGAAACTCGATCAAGAAAAAGAATAAGAACACTGGACTGATATTAACTTACAGAGGTGGAGATTGATTAATTCAATATCGCCTAATTTATTTTGCTTATCTTATTATTTCATCCTTGATTACTTGTTATCTTATTTTATCTGTTATCTTACGTTCTGTTGTTAGTGTAGCGCCTTTAACATACATTTATCTATACATGATGGCAAGGTTTATTTTTATTTTATTTTCTTTGCACTATTACTAGTATCTTCTTTATCAGGCAATTTTAATTTCTTTTACGTACCATTTAATTTAACTTTCTACCCTATTGAAACACTTTATCCGTTTCTAATTTAATTTTGCTACCTATTAATTATTTACTCTATTAATAGTGTCATGCCCCCTCCTCACTGAAATGCCACTCGTAATTACTTCATTTAGAAAAGTAAGTGTAAAATAGGTCTAACGTGTGCAGTTAGGAAATGACAGTTATCATTTTAGTTTTACTTGTATGACCGTTACACGTGCCTGTAATTACATGTAACAGATTAGCTCTCAGTTTTAAGTAAACGCTCACGCACATACACACAAACACGCTTATCCAGTGAATAGTCAGATGTTGCCAAATCGCTGTAATTTCACTGGGATGAGTGTACACTTGCATTAACTGATTACTCCTCAATTCAAAACAAACGAGAACACATACACACAGGCATGATGTACGCTTATCTATTGAGTTGTCATTAATTGTCACTATATCACTGTAATCTCATTGCGAAGAGTGTATACATGTAGACACATACACAAACCAATTTAACATACACTTTCCTAACATTTTTATAAAAAAACGTTATGCTTAAGAGATCTAAAAACAAGTATAAATGAGGCGGTTTAAATTAATATTTCCACTTGACATATTGATTGTCAACTAAGTGTGTGATGTGTTTGGCATTGAAAAAGGCCTCCGTAATTGGAGGCCGAAATATATGCAAAAATCATGATGACAGTGGATTCAAATATTTCGGTACGCAATCCGAAAATCAAGTAAAAGGCAGGCGTAGATCCATGCGATACAAGAACTGTGAGGGAGACGATTTAATGGATTCACGAGTACGGGAACGCATGACAAGCAGAAATAAAAGTAGAGCATCGACCCATTTGCCAATAATAGACGAGGATGCTAATGCAGCTTTCAGTTTCCTATGCATTTTTTCTACCATACCGTTAGATTAGGGATGGTAGGCAATCGTCTGGCGTAAGGTGCATCCTATGAACCACAAGGTGTTTTTAAAACGATCCGATGAGAAGCAAGTGCCTCTGTCAGTGATGACCACATTTGGAACACCATAATTGGATATCCATGCAAAGATAGAACCGTTAGTTTCTTCGTTTGCATAAATGGTGACAAGAGGTAATACCGTAGGCCACCGTGTAAATCTATCAATCATAGTTAGAAGGTAACTGAAATCTTTAACCTTTGTCAGATGGACGATGGCTTGGCGAGAAGTAGTTCCGGAATTTTGCAACTTAGAACAAGTGTGCCGTGTGATCTTGATTTTTGGCAAATGGCACACTCGAAGACCAATCATTTTGCGTTCTGCCTGAGCCTGTGACCCTAGAAATGATCTGTAAGAAGTCGGACAATCACCTTGCTTCCTGGGTGAGAAATTGAGTGAACTGAATCGAAAATATTTCTCTGAAGGCTGGTTGGCAGAACTGGTTTGTTGGGCTGCGTACTCGTGAAGTAAACAATTGGTAAGCCTTCCCGGAGACGGCATATTTACTTTGTTTGGTGACGGGCTATTGATCTTTGAATGTGAATGTCACCGCGCTGTTCCGCTTGCAGGGGGGATGGCGTAAGTGCAGTTTCACTGAGTGTCGCGGAGTTGATAATAAATGGCGATGGCGAAGGTGGTTTTAGCGAGACGTCTGGCCTGGAAAGGGTGTCAGCAATGAAGTTTGTTCGCCCTTGGCATGAAAGATGACAAATTGCCTTTCGTTTAGACGTGAAAGCTGTCTTTCTCCTCTGGCAGGGTACTTAGCGATAGTTCAAGTCGCGTTTCGATGTGCCATAACTAATGGTGCATGATAGGTGAAAACAACAAATTTGCTGCTGCCATTGATGCGTCGTGGATGGCGAGGAGTTTTCGACCGAATTTGTCACATCTCGTTTCCACTGGTTGGAGAGTACGCGAGTAGAAACTGATAGGCTTCCAAACTCCGTCGATCTCTTGTTGCAACGTGGCTCCAATAGCGAATTCAGAAGCACCTGTCCTGAGTAGAATTGGTCGTTGAATATCTGGATGCGTTAGCATTGTGGCATTTGCTAACGAGTTGATGGCGAGTCAAAGTAATTCCTCGTCTTCAGATGACCAAGTAAGGATGGAATTATTGCTAAGTCCTTTTCGATTCCGCAGGTGCCTGTACAGAGGATAAAGTTGTCTTGAAAGGCCGGGAAGGAACTCGCGATAGTAATTGAGGACTCACAAAATTTTCTGCATCTCGCTAACAGTCTTCGGTGACTTGATAATTCTGATTGAATTCACCTTTGACGGCAAATGTTGAATAACCTGTGGCGTAATACGATGCCCTAAGAAGTCCACGGATGAAGTAGCAATCTGCGTTTTGTCACACGTGATCTTGAGTCTGTGGTTGGATAAGCGTAAGAGGAAATATCGTAGATGCTTGGCATGAGATTCTTCGTCTGGACTAAATACCATTATGTCATCAAGATATGACATACAATAAGCAGAGTCGCCGCAACGTATGCTGTCGATGAATCGTTGAAATGTCTGTGTAGCACACTTAAGTTCAAATGGCATGTAGAGATATTCGAAAAGACCAAGTGCAGCGATGACCGCATTCTTTTTAATATCTTCGGGCGCTACCCTGATGGGGTGGTAGGCTTGCCGGAGGTCAATCACTGAGAAGAAATTTCTGCCGTTGAGTTTTTCAAGAAAGTTGTTAATATTGGGAATAAGATATGCATCAGATTTTGTCACTGAATTTAAATTGCGGTAATCTCCCCAGACTCTGTACGATCCGTTTGATTTGGAGACCAAGTGCAGTGGTGACGCCCATGAACTTTTTGATGGTCTGATGATTCGCTTTTCTAACAGCTTCGAAAATTCCTCTTTGGCAGCTTTCAGTTTAGCAGGGGCCAGTAGTCGCTTCTTGAGTGCAATAGGTTGTCCATCTGTGACGAATTGTTGCATCGTTTTGGAGACTCGTAGCTCTGACTTGCTGAGATCAAAAAGCGACTTGTGTCCTTAAGGTGCTGCTAATATCTCTGCTGAATGATGCACTGGGGTTGGCTGAATGACCTGTAACTCCAAACGCTCGGAGGCAAGTGTCCAAAAACTTTGCGCCAGTCCGGTGGAGGGGTCAATGATCTTTTGATTGACAAAATCAACGATGAGCCGAAATTTCAAAAGGAAATCAAGGCCTATTATATCGTTTGAGACCTTGGCGACGATGAGGTTGTGAGTTAATTCCCGCTGTAAACCTATGTTGGGTGTGCGATACCGGCTGCCATATGTAGGTATGGGCTCGCCTGTAGCTGTTGCGAGAAGAACGCCTAGCGACATCTCGGCCATTGAATCACCCTTGAGAACTGAGACTGCTGCACCTGTGTCTACGTTGAATTCTTCGCCAGTTCTGAAATCAAGAAGATGCAGAAGTTCGTTGGGCTGTTTGGCCGGGTCATGCAAACAAGTAGGCTGGTCATTGCGACTGACATTGTCAGTTTAACTGTCTATTTGGCATATTCAGCGTGGACGAAAGACTCAATAGGAATTAAACGAACATTGGTTGCGCGGGTGGTGATAAAAATTATTATAATCAAGTTTGCGATCTTCATTTAAACACATGATCCATTAATTACTTACACATGTCAGTATAAACCAAGAATTGTATAGTGTAGAAAAGACAATTCATCCAGTAGACCGGTTTCGTCCTTATTGGAAACTCATTTTGTACTGGCCAGAATTTGCCGCGGACAGGACTCGAACCTGGGCAGACGTGCCCAGGTTCTCAATAAGAACGAAACCGGTCTACTGGATGAAATGCCTTTTCTACACTATACAATTCTTAGTTTATACTGACATATTTAAGTAATTAATGGGTCAGGTGTTTATATCAAGACCGCAACCTTGATTACAATAAGTCAATAGGAATTTCAGATTATAAGTGATTGCTTCCTTGTGGCGCCATAGATGCCGTTGATGCGCAGAGAGTACGGTCTTCTACTTTCTGCGTCATACGTTTCCCGAACCTGATGCACCACTGTGCATGTCTTCTGTGGCCTTTCCCATTCACTGTGGAAAATGGCATACATTTGGAATTTCTTCCGAACGCAGAGACCAACTTTACATGAATTAAAAATCTTGTGGTGATTATAGCACCAGTTCTTTGGGGCATATCTGTTAAAGGATTGCGGGGATCTAGATCGCCGCCTACTGTTATCATTTGCTTTTGGTGTAAAATTTGGTTGTGTGTTCACTTGATGTAGTTCGGATTTCCCAATAACCAATCGTTCTAGAACTTTAGCCATTTTGGCTATTGTCCTCTCTTAAGAGGTTATCCTATAATCCTGTGGGAAAGGATAAAAATGATGACGAATTTAACTGAGGTTTCATAACCCTAAATTCTATATCGCATCTCTTTGATAAGTCATCTATTAAGAGAAAGTTTGGGAACTGTCTGGCGAACAATTTTAGTGATTGGGGAAGATTGTTAATAGAAAAACCTTAAACTCATGATCAAAAATATTAGTTTTATACCAACATTTCCGCAATTCCCTTAAAATTTCAACGGGGCGCATATTTATTTATTATCTGCTCAGTTTCAGTGGAACCCAGCAAGGATTCTACTTTATTTTGGACGCCCAATATTAAATTCGCTAGTTTCCTAATGGCCCCAAACTTCGGATAAATACGTCACTGCAATTCTGAAAGTAGTTTTACGAAAACCTTTGACAGTTTTTTTATGACTGTCATAATGTGGAAACGGGGAGAAAGCGGAGTCTACGCGAATAAAGAATAGTTCACTATCTCCATTACAAACAGGAACATAAATATCTAAATTTGGACCTGACATTCTAACAATCTTACGGGATCTTAAAGGAATAAATTTATAAGGTAGATGGAATATATAAGGAGACGTGAAACGAAACGCTTACCGAAATATGCATTCACAGTTGAAACTAACGGAATCAAAATATGCTTTCACAGTTGAAACTAACGGAATCAAAATCTGCTTTCACAGTTGAAACTTACGGAATGATTGATGAAGTCAAAATCTGCATTCAAATTTGAAACTGTCGGAATGAGCACAGAGCACAGATGAAATTAGTTCTTTCACAAAATCACAAGTCACAGTCCTGCACTTTCATACAGTCAATAATATGCTTTCACAAAATCGAAAAAATTATGTGTCCACATTCCAGTTTGACACAAAAGATCACAAAGGTGTACAGTTTTGTACGTAGAAGAAATGTTTTGAATAGAACACCTTCCTTCAAAAACATTTCCAACAATAAATTACCCTCAAGACCTCGACTTAAGAAAAATTCACAACCAGGGTAAAATGTGGTATATGCTAATGTGAATTTACTGTACTCCCGAAAAATTAAATGAAAAAGAAACACAGTCGATTGTTTTTATTCCAAAAGTTTTGTGTTTTGCTAACTAGTCTATAAAACAATACTGTTCTCAGTATCCAGAGCGCTCGCCAATTTGTAAACGCGGTATGACGTCACAAATTCAGTACTTTGCCAAGATGCCTAAGAATAAGTTCTGTTTGGGGCAATTATTAGGGCCGGAATTGCGTTCTCCGGCAAATGCCGAGAAAGGAAGTTAGTGTAGCAGTGTCAAGAAATACTCCTAGACACTTGAGATCTGCTCTGGTTGACTGGCTGGTTTTCCTTCTGTTGTGGCGTGGACATCAGCAGCAAGAGACTGTGTGAAGACTGAGTTTTGTCTCGTTGAAGATCTGCGACAACACCGTGGTGACTGGCACACATGAAGGTCCAATACCTTCTGAATTGCAGTGACAGATTTATCCTAAGCTAGAGGCCATTAGGAAGCTACCTAATGCCATTTTGATTCTACAAAGTGAAGTAGAATCCTTGCTGGGGCCCACAGCAACTGAGTAAAAAATAAATAAATACGCACAGTTAGACATGCCAAACATTGGCCCAATCGAGATTTTAAGGTAATTACGAAAACGTTGGTATAAAACCTATATTTCTGATTATGAGGCTAAGGTTTTTTTTATTAACCATCTTCCACAATCATTAAAACTATTCGCCAGACATCTTCCTAACACTGTCTCTATAGATGACTTATCTGAGATATGTGAGTTAGAATATAGGGTTTTGGAACCTAAGGTGAATCCGTCATCCTTTTGTCCATCCCCGCCAGATGATATGCTCTCCTCTTTAAAGTGGACAGTAGCGAACATGGCTAAAGTTCTAGAAGGATTGGCTATAAAGAAATCCGAGCTAAATCAAGCGAATGCTCGATCCAAATTCATGCATAAACCTAATTATAACGGTAGGCGGCGATCGAGATCCTCGCAATCCTTTAACGGATATGCCCCAAAGAACTGGTGCTATAACCAACAGAAGGTTTTTTATTCATGCCAAGTCTGTCTTTGTCGTTCCGAAGAATTTCCGAATGAGTGTCAATTTCAACAGTTGACGAAAAGGACAACAGAACATGGGCGCAGTGGTGCATCCGGATCGGGAAACGTCTGGCGCAGAAAGTAGAAGACCGTACTTTCTGCGCATCAACAGCATCAACGGCGCCACAGCGAAGAAACCAATTACAATCCGACATTCCTGTCGACTCTTTCGTCCACACGGAATTTGTCACATAGAGAGCCAAACGGACAACGTCAGTCGCAATCACCAGCCTACTTGTTTGCATGACCCGGCCAAACAGCCCAACGAACTTCTGCACCTTCTTGATTTCAGAAACTGGCGAAGAGTTCATCGTAGACACAGGTGCAGCAGTCTCAGTTCTCAAGGGTGATTCAATGGCCGAGATGTCGCTAGGCGTTCTTCTCGCAACAGCTACAGGCGAGCCCATACCTACTTATGGCTGCCGGTACCGCACACTCAACATAGGTCTACGACGTGAATTTTCTCACAACTTCATCATTGCCAAGGTCTCACATAATATAATAGGCCTTGATTTCCTTCTAAAATTTCGGCTCATTGTTGATCTTGCCAATCAAAAGATCATCGACCCCTCCACTGGACTTGAGCAAAGTTTTTGGACACTTGCCTCCGAGCGTTTGGAGTTACAGGTCATTCAGCCAACCCCAGTGCATCATTCAGCAGAGATATTAGCAGCACCTTAAGGACACCTGTCGCTTTTTCATTTGAGCAAGTCAGAGCTACGAGTCTCCAAAACGATGCAACAATTCGTCACAGATGGACAACCTATTGCACTCAAGAAGCGACCACTGGCCCCTGCTAAACTGAAAGCTGTCCAAGAGAAATTTTCAAAGCTGTTAGAAGAGCGAATCATCAGACCATCGAAAAGATCATGGGCGTCACCACTTCACTTAGTCTCCAGATCGTACAGAGCCTGGGGAGATTACCGTAAGTTAAATTCAGTGACAAAATCTGATGCATATCCTATTCCCAATATTAACAACTTTCTTGAAAAACTCAACGGAAGAAATTTCTTCTCAGTGATTGACCTCAGGGAAGCCTACCATTACATCCCGGTAGCACCAGAGGATATTGAAATACTGCAGTCATCACTCCATTTGGCCTTTTCGAATATCTCTACATGCCTTTTGGACTAAAGTGTGCTACACAGACTTTTCAAAGATTCATGGACAACATACTTCGCGACGACTCTGGATATTGTGTCATATCTCGATGACATAATGGTATTCCGTACAGACTTAGAATCTCATGCCATGCATCTACGAAATGTCCTCTCATGTTTATCCAACCACGGACTCAAGATCAACTGTGACAAGACACAGATTGCAACTACACCCGTGGACTTCTTAGGGCATCGTATCACGCCACAATGTATTCAACCTTTGCTGTTAAAGGAAAATTCAATCAGTAATATGAAGTCACCGAAGACTGTTAGCGGGTTGCAGAAAATTCTGTGAATACTAAACTACTATCGGAAGTTCCTTCCGGGCCTTTCAAGACAACTTTATCCTTTGTGCAGGCATTTGCGGAATAGAAAAGGACTTAGCAAGAATTCCATCATTACTTGGTCATCTGAAGACGAGGAATTACTTCGACTTGCCATCAACTTGTTAGCAAATGCCACAATGCGAACGCATCCAGACTTACAACGACCAATTCTATTCACGACAGATGCTTCTGAATTCGCTATTGGAGCCACTTTGGAACAGGAGATCGACGGAGTTTGGAAGCCTATCAGTTTCTACTCGCGTACTCTCCAACCAGTAATAACGAGATACGACACTTTCGGTCGAGAACTCCTCGCCATCCACGACGCAGTGCGCCATTTTATCAGCATTATTGGTAGTAGCAGATTTGTTGTTTTCACAGATTGTGCCCCATTAGTAAACGCACTTCGAAACGCAACTTCAACTTTCGCCAAGTACTCTGCCAGAGTGGAAAGAGAACTTACACGTCTATGCAAATGGCAATTTGACATCTTTCACGTCAAGGGTAAACAGAACTTCATTGCAGATGCCCTTTCCAGGCCAGACGTCTCGCTACAACCACCTTCGCCGTCGCCATTCACTGTCAACACGTGACACTCAGTGAACCTGCACTAACTCCATCCCTCCTGCGAACGGAACAACGCGGTGACATTCACATTCAAAGATCAATAGCACGTCACCAAACCAAGTTCATATGCCGTCTCTGGGAAGGCTTACCAATTGCTTAGTTCACGGGTACACAGCCCAACAAGCCAGTTCTGCCGACCAGCCTTCAGAGAAGAGGCTTCGACTCAATTCACTCAATTTCTCACTCAGGAAGCTAACCGACTGCCAAACTTTTCACAGATCGTTTCTGGGGTCACAGACTTAGGCAGAACGCTAAACGATGGGTCTCAGAGTGTGCCATTTGCCAGAAAAACAAGATCACAGGCACACTCGTTCTAAGGTGCAACATTTCCGAAATACTTCTCGCCTAGCCATCATTCACATCGACATAGTTCATCTGACAAAGGTCCAAGGTTTCAGCTACCTTCTAATTTTGATTGATAGATTTACACGGTGGCCTTGCGGCATTATTTCTTGGCACCATTTATGCAAACGAAGTAACTAACGGTTTTATCTTTACATGGATATCTAATTATGGTGTTCCCAATGTGGTCATCACTGACAGAGGCACTTGTTTCTCATCGGATCGTTTCAAAACCACCTTGCTGTAAATGGGATGCACCTTACGCCAAACGACTGCCTACCATCTCCAAGATAACGGTATGGTGGAGAGACTGCATAGGGAAGTCAAAGCTGCTTTAGCAACCTCGTACATTAATGGCATCTGGGTGGATGCTCTACCTATAGTTCTGCTTGCCATGCGTTCCCGTACTCGCGAATCCATTAATACGTCTGCGTCACAACTCTTGTATGGAATGGATCTACGCCTGTTAAGTCAGCTCCTAACATGTCTGAACAGCAGCCGAGACATACGCCTCGTTCAGTCTTCATTTATCCGCAGCTCTACAGCTGCAAGAGAGTACTCGTTCGCAACGACACTGCTAATGCACCACTAAAAACAAAGTATCGCGGTCCTTCCCCGATTTTGCTCAGACAACCCAAATACTTTATTATTATGCAATGCGCGACACCGACATCAGTAAGTATAGACAGGTTGAAGCCGTTTATCGAACCGCCTGGTTTGGAGAGCAGTCAACCTCCTACACACGTCTCAGGCTCCGTCTGCCCATAATCTCAATAGCCTGCTTTACATAGCGCGTAATTGATATTTTCTGACTTTTCGTTATTCTACGTATCAAAAATGTTAATCTAATGTTATTTTTCGCATTTATTTTACGTGGCATAACCAGCTGCTCTTTGCTAGCAATTGTGTAGCACTTTTGAACTGTTCTTTGTTCTATTACCTATGCCCTCATGTCTTGAATTCTACACACCATCTCATTCCTATTCATAGTCTGTCATTCATGCACCATTCCATTGGTCTCAACTTCATCATTTGCACAAAGACCACTCTACAAATATCATGACCACAACGTCGAGCACACGCTCTAGCTCCTTTAGTCGTATACAAACACATTGACGACGATCCAGCCTGCCTAGGTTTTAACTTAAACCTGGCAACTTCAGTGGCGATTTACCTCGAAATCCTCACGCTGCGGCTCCCAAATTTTACACGGCTCTATTTTGCCTCACGCGGTATGACCAGCCACTAGAGCTAACAACTTGTGTAGCAATTTCAAGTGGTTACTTGGCATCATATCATTGGTGAAGAAACCAACAAGCATACTTAAGTCCAACATTTATCGTACATTATTTTTTTGCTTAAATTGGTTCGAATTACGCTGCAACAATGAAAAAAAAGCAAAATTTGCCGTCAACCAATAATGTGCAAATAGCCATATATGGCTATTACATGGCCATTTTAGCACGGTGAATTTAACATGCAATTCAGTTGTCGCTTTTGCCTTCTGCTGTGCGTTTCTTGGACGTTCACATACGCTGATTTTTGGCCTTGCCTTACCAACATTGGCAACATCGGTAACACCAATCTTGTTTCTGTACAACTGGAAAGACGAGCCAATTACTGCAGAATTTCAACGAAGTTACTCAGCGAGATTCAAACATCACAACAGAAGGAACCACACCCGAAATCAACCCGAGCTGGTAACAAGAGTCTAGGAGTACTTCTGGACGTCATCACACTTACGGACCTTCTCGGCATTTGCCGGAGAACGCAAGACCGGCCCTATTAAGAGCCTCCTAAC
Source organism: Eudiplozoon nipponicum (assembly GCA_029291075.1). Lineage (NCBI taxonomy): Eukaryota > Metazoa > Platyhelminthes > Monogenea > Mazocraeidea > Diplozoidae > Eudiplozoon > Eudiplozoon nipponicum. Next base: position 73,114 of record JAQBSW010002004.1, on the reverse strand, counting down.
AGAAGCAACTCTATATTTTATGGCATTTTAACCGTGTTTGTAAGGTGGTACGGCATTTACTTGAAACGGGGGTGTTTACAAGCCGTTACACATTTATTGTTTTTGTTATAATGATGTATAAATGACCGCCCCAGTTGACTGCGCGGTTGCCAGCTAGAATATTTTTTTAATAGTTACAAAATATCGAAAGTATTTTGTGACATATAACATGAACTTACGAAATTTATAATTTCATACAGACATGTTTAAAAAATAAAGAATTTTAAAATCTTATCATTTTTTAAAACTTATTTCTAAACGCAATATGACGTTTAATTAACTTACATTGATGGTGAGTACTACGTTACGTATGGCATTACTCGGGAAATTTGTGTTTGTAGAAGGATAATGTCACAACGGTCAATCTGTTTATCTGTGATTTTTGAATATACTTTTTAAGTTTTTCATTTGATTTTAATTTGGAGACAATCCTCTGTACATGTGACTATATATTCATACTGTAGAGGAAGCTCTTTCCTCTGACATGTCTTACTTTTGTCAGGACACTGTTTACACGTTGTGATACTATGCAAACGTAGTACTAAGCAATGATATTTCTATAAACAATGTTTAAATATTTTAGTAAACGAAAATGATGTTAACTATGTAAGAATTGTTTATTAGTGAGTTTTTAGTTGTCTGTTCTGTGTGCTGGACACCAAATGATCTCTGTTAACTTGTAACAACTGGTTTTGATTTTAGTAATAAATTTGTGTTACAACGAGATCAGGTTATTTATTTGCGTGTATTATTTGCTGTGGTCAACATGGAGGTGTCCAATTTAGATGATCTCACCGCATATATGGATTGTCCGGGCCTGGCATCTCAGAGGCTCTCCTCTGGTAGTGACCAAAGGGCCTCTACAATACGATTCCCATCGGTCAGAATAATTTGGAGTTTAGGTTTCGTTACATAGAATTATATATTATTTTTCAATGTGCCATTATTTGCAATACATGTGTAAATCGGCTATAATTATACACACTTGTGATTTAACACAGACAGATTAGTCAAATCAAGGTTTCTATCTTTATTTTACCATCAATTCCATTAAATATATTTACGTTTGTCAGTATGAACTAATGTAGAAAAAGAATAGATTCTCACCAAGATCGTTTCAATTTCTAGATTCTCGAAGGATATCTAGTTATGGATATATTAATAGTGTATAGATAAACTTTCTCCCTCTCATGTTACGAAAGATTTCCTATTTGTAATAATTAGTATTGTTTTAAAATTGGTCTTTACTTGCTTACAGTGAAATCCTTGAAATCATTTTGGTTAATTTTATTTAAACGTGTGGTGTTTTCTTGAGCATAATTAGGCTCTTTTCAAGTTATGTTTTCGTGAATTCCGCATTAGGTTAGATTTGGTTCAGATTTCCCGTGTCATATAACACGTTTTGCAAATATACTAGTGACTTATATATTTTTATTTTGCAGTCTTACGTTCTTTGACATCTGCATCTTCCTTGAGTTTAATTTGCAATAGATCTCTTTTTGTTTTGACTCATTTTTTAATGATTGCTTGCCTATGGCGTAAGGCTATAAATAGAATAATATTAATTAAGTTGTAATATGCTCGATTCCTACCAGCTGCAGTTCTGATTAATTTTAAGAAGTTACCCAATGTGGACTAAGCTCTGCCATTTGTATTTTACATTTATTTCTACTTTCATTTTATACTTTTTCATTAATCTAAATGATATCGTATGTCTTATAACAAATATGGGTTAGCTAATAAGATCTTTGTGTTTTAACTTCTATTCTCTGTGTGTAGACTCAATATCTTTAAGCCCTTCATTTTCATATATTTTATAATTCCAATCCCCATTAGTAGTAGATGATAATTAAGTTTTAGTATAATACCTGAGTAAATTTCTCTTAAAATTTAATACCTTATTTTATCAACGTAACGTGCAAATTGTTAATGAAACATTTATTTTTAGTTCTGTTTACTCTAAACTACGCGTTTGATTGGTTTATTCTTCTAATTCGTCGCCAATATTTTTCATTATTATAAATATATCATCCAATTATCGAACGGCTCCATGGCTCATTGGTTGCTAATGCTTTCAAGGCGAAACTATTTCTAGACTGTATGGGAGACGGAACTGTATGGAAATAGACCCCGGCTAAATATAGCTGTGATAACGGCATCAGGATGGCCTTCTTTATGAATTTTTCAAGTTCTCTGAAATGAAATTAAAGCTAATTATTGTAATTTGAAGAAGGGAATCTGTCCCAAACAAATGGAAGGAAGCCGTTGTGTAACGGATCTTCATAAAGAGTTGCACAAGCAGTCTTTTCAATTTTCGTGGTAGTAATTTACTCTGTGTCGCATCAAAGGTTCTCACTACTATTGCCTTAGTAGAATTTGTGAAGAGTTACAGAATCAAACTCGGTCAATTCAAGCAGGAGTTCGCCCGGGAATAGGATGAGTAGACCAAATTCATGCATTCCGGGGCACTCGTGAGTTGCGCTACCGATATCAAAGGTCTACTATTGTTGGTTTTATAGATCACCCAGCTGCTTTAGATTGTCTAACATGTAAGTTTGTGACGTGCTATGCTAAATAATAATGTCGCGGCCAAAATTGTTCGGTTGCTCGAGGTCTGTCATAATGGCGCATTGGCATGTATTCGCACTGAAACATTTGAGATTGGCTTCAGAGTTCGGAAAGCGTTGGTCATTCCTCCCATCCTGTTTAATTATATTGCCGATGCAATCTGTGTTGAGATCACTCAAGCACACTTTGGAGCGTACAACAGTGACAGTGTTGGTTGGCCTGTGGACCTTGAATACGCTGACGATTTTGTAATGAAAGAAAAGAAAGAGTAGCTTCAGAGAATAACTAATTATCCTCAAGAAGTGTCTTTCTGTTACGGTCTATGATAAACGCATCCAAAACACTCGTATTGGCTAATATTGGTCTTAAACCGTAGATCGTGCTGAATGGTGCCCAACTGCCAGTCATGAAGGATTTCGTCCACGTAGGATCTGGTGATGTAAGGAAGATCGGCGTCGGCCAAGATTTACAGGTACAATAGCTGTGCATCAGGTGCTTTTGGCAAATTTCGAAAACTGCTTTAGAATCGCTCGTATATTTCATTAAGCAGCTTGTCCAAGCCCTTCAAATCGCGCATATTTTCAGACATGCTTTATGCTGCGCAGACTTAAGAGGTGACGCAGCAACTTGAAAGCTTTTGTAAATTGGGGGTGTTCAAGATGTTGATCAATTAATAACGACAAACTGTATATCTTCCAAAGTCTAACGCAATGCAATGTTCTTGATCGATTTAGTTTTTGAGGGAAAAGGCTTAATGTCCTACGATAAAATACGACACATTAAGATATCAAATGAGTTTGTTGCTATTTTTTCGTTGCGGATTGTATTTTATACATGCTGTGATGAGCGGAATAGGACATTTCTTGGTTTGTAAGAATGAAATTCTGGTCTAGGACTAATAAGTAATGTTTTAAAAATTGTAATATGCTGTATTCTGTGTTTTTACTGGTAAGTTTTACTAATAACGAATTTTTAGTGAGCATACGATATGTATGTTCCTTTGTGACTGAGTTTAACCAGTGATAATCCCTGTAAGTTCTATAGGATCCGTTAAATTTGGGGACTAAGTGCAACGGTGAGCGTATGTGGCAGTCTAGCGGTAAACAGTTCAGTGTATAGATCTATTTACTTATGTCTTGTTGGCATGGGCTTATCATCATGTCTACGTTTATGTTGCTTATTCTCGGTGCTACGGAAATGGCATTCTGGGACCTATTCAGACATCTCCATGCTCATTGTGTTTTTATATTTATATATATTAAAACAACATTCAAACATTCCATTCTATCGAACTCTTCAAGTTTATGATTGGTATTATTATAATCAAGGTTGCGGTCTTGATATAAACACCTGACCCATTAATTACTTACATATGTCAGTATAAACTAAGAATTGTATAGTGTAGAAAAGGCAATTCATCCAGTAGACCGGTTTCGTCCTTATTGGGAACTCATCAAGTACTGGCCAGAATTTGGTTGTAGAATGCTGAACATTCACGTTAATCATTATTTGGTTATAGAATGCTGAACATCCACGTTAATTATTATTTAATTTTCTGTTTTATGAAATATGACTAGGCCATTAACCCTCGGTGACACTGTGTCCTTTTGTGTGAGAGAATTACCATACACTAATTCTAATTCAATATTATCAAACATAAAAAACATTAATAACTTCACCTAACTTTGCAGCCTATCAGTAAGATCCTTATTTAGTCTAAGAAGCAAGGTGGGCAAATTTTGACATGACAGAAACAACTGAAGTCACTTACATCCAAATTGGGTAGTATAGGACCCACTCGTCTGCCAGGATGGGGCCCTCGTGCGCATCATAGTTCTTGGTTAGAAACTCTTAGCGATATGGCATTGAATCTAGCTCAGTGGCGATCTTGTTGCAGATGTCTAGTAGAATCATCTTCGTAACTTTCTTTTCTTAGTAGGGCAAAGTTAGCTGCGAGGTTTGGTTTGTTTATGACGTGATACAGTGAAATCCGCAAGGAAGCTGTATTGCTGATGTCGCCTTGCCCGAATGCTAACTTGGCCATAATGGTGTTGTGGAGAGGTTTAGTTTGCCTCATTTCTGTGAGTTATCCTGATAAATTTACTCATAATAGCAAGGTTTTCCTTCTCTCGTTGCCTCTTTCTGGTAAACCTAACTAATAATTTGTCTAAAATATTATTTCTGCTTTCATTTATATACTTTTTTCAATCCTTATGGTTATATGACAGTGAAACATGAGTCATTTTTGACTTTTGTATGGCTGGGCATGATGATGATGATGAGTCAAATCTCTTCAACTATCAAGCCAATGTCATCATTGGGCCGTAAAGTTTGGATTTTGTCTCTAATCCTATAAGTCTATCTACATTTTTGCATATATGCGTGTTATTTATAATGTCATTATGTTTAGTTCAAAATTCATCTTGGCCCTTTTAGGAATTAATTTTTCCATTTTTTCTGTCTTAAACATAATTTAGTTTTGTTGATGGTTGTGCTGTTAGAAATGCGTACGGAATCGACGTTTTAACTATTCTAATAGAATGGCAATAATGCTTACTGACATCATATTGACACGTCTTTGTTCCGGTTTGAAACAGTGCTATTTTTTAAACATCGGACTAGAAGTTCGTAGTTTACATGATTTATTTTTAAATTTTCAAGATTTTCTATGCAATTGAAATCTTACTTATTTAAAAGTGAAATTAAAATTTAATAATAATAATAAATAATAATACATTTATTTGGCATCAAAGGCCAACTGGCCCGACCATTGAGATAACAAATCAAGGGTAGGATATGTGGAGGTGAGTGGAATTGTGACTAGCAAAGTATTTGATGGCAGGGGGTTTTGGGAAGGGAAATGTTATAAAAACGTCAAGATAGTTCAATCTGGTGAAAAATAAATAAGAACAAAATTCCATTTGACTAGACAAGATCAATTGGAGAAAGTCCATGAATAGTCAGAGCTTCTAGGTAAAAGTGAGTTCGAAAATAAAGATAATAAAGATGGCGGATCGTAGGCAGACATCGGTCGATGGAGTCCATTGTCGTGGAGATTCAGTTGATGGAGCATAGCCAGGACATGGATGGAATCAGTCGGATTGAAGACGAGCTTCTTGCACGGGTCGCAGGCATCCGTAGAACGAAGTTGTGATTGAAGGAAGGCCAGGGAAAGTCGATGTCCTGTTGGGTTATCGGTCCTCCGCTGAAACAAGAAAGAAAAGAATTGGATGAGGAAAACATAGTAAGGTATCCACTACGTGGATATGATGGGGTCGCGAATGGGTTGAGAAGAGGTATCAGTGAGTCAAGAAGAAGGGATGAAGACCAAGGAGGTAAAGTGGAAGATTAGAGAAGTTAAAGAGAATAGCCTGGGGAGAAGTAAATGTTATGGATTGAGAAGGAACCAGTTTCGTTTCCAATCGGTGGTATCGCAAAGAAGTTTGTTGAAGAAGTACTGATGGGCTGCCTTTTTGAATTCGTGCTGGGATAGGAGCTTTATATCTGTGGGAAGAGCGTTGAAAACATTAGTGGCTTTGGAGAAGAGATATACTTTTTTAAATATGGTGGGGGTATGGTTAGCTTGGATAGAAGAGTTACTAGAACGTGTGGCGTAGTGGTGACTTGGGTGGGCAAAGTTGGAGAGTGGTAGGGAAGTTGAGATCTTATGGATAAAAGAAATGACTCGAAGGTGACGTGTGAACCAAAGCGGAAGAAGGTTAGCCAGAAGTAGGCGTTCCCTATAATTTTGGCATTTCGGGAAGACTCGCTTAAGAAATCTGGAGGATACCTGTTCAATAGTATACGAGGAGGCGAGGGTGAGAGGACAGTAGAATTCGCTGGCGTAAGAAATGAGGGGCAGAACGTAGACCTTGAATAATGTGAGTTGGAGGGTGGGGTTGTTAGTCTTAAAACAGATCAGACGGGCCCATTTGAAGAGTTTGGAAGTAGTGTGTGTAAGGTGTGGGGAGAAGTCTAAGGACTTAGAGAAATGGATGCCGAGATGTTTGGCCGAATCTATTATTTCTATGTCGAGGGGGTAGTTGGCAACCGGGATAGAGCAGAATGGATCAGACGAGAGTCTCATTAAGCGAGTTTTGGTGGGATTTAGTTTGAGACCGATTCTGCTGAGTTGCAAGTGGAGCGAAGATATGAGCTCCGATATAAGGGGTGAGGAAGGGTTGGATGTTGTGGGGTTGCTGAATACGATAACCATATCATCCGCATATTTGAACAGCTTGAAAAGATTGTCTTCAACCTGTATGTGTGCGAGTGTAAGGTTGAAGAGAATGGGACCAAGTACGGAGCCCTGGGGAACACCGGATCGGACATGGGTTGGCCTCGAGTGACTACTGCCAACTTTTACTGTCGCATATCGGTTTCGAAGATAATAACTGATAAGATTGAGAACGTTGCCGCAGATACCGCTTCTCATTAAGGCAGATTCGATTGCTGAAAATGACAGCGAGTCAAAAGCCTTGGATATATCTAGGAAGAGGAGAGTGCACTGAAGCCCTTTAGAGAAAGAAGAGTAGCAGTGATCGAGAACACTAACTAAGTTGGTGGAAGATGAGCGGCCGTTCAGAAATCCATGTTGATCATCAAGGAGGTGGAAGTTAACATGAGACTTAATGAAAGGGTAGATTAGGTTGTATAAGATCCGGTCGAAGATTTTGGTGAAAGAAGGTACGATAGTAATGGGGCGGAGATCTTTAAATGATGAGATCGAGGAAGTGCCATTTTTGGGGATAGGAGAGATCGTCGAGCAAAGCCAGTCCGGGGGAAGATAGATGGTTTCGAGACAATGATTAATAACATCTGCAATTAGAGAGAAGACGTTCCAGCCAAGCAGAGCAATCATGCTGACCGAGACACCGTATTGATCAAATTGGTGTTTAGATTTAATGTCTTTAACTGCTTGGGCGACGGAAGCCGGAGAGACGTAGAACCAGCGTAGGTTCTCGGAGTCTCCGTTGTCAAACATCTCGACAGGCGGAGTGGGAGTGGAAAATGAGTCGAGAAGGTGAGTCAGATAATCGTTAGCGAAGCAGAGGTCGTCTGACTGAGAGAAGTTAATATACGAGGTTTTGGGCTTTTGCAACAATTGGTGTTTGATGAAGGCGAATTTTGCCCGGGGGTTAGGAGCTGAGCGGATGCGTCTTTCGATGTGGAGCGCTTGTTTGTTGATAGCCTGATTAATGAGTCCATCAAGGCGTCTCAGAGCGAGGGCGCGGGCAAGTGACGAAGTGCGTAGACGAGAGCTGCGTGCTAGGTTGTCCCGTGCCTTAAACAGAGCGTTCAACTTATTCGTCGAATGTACGTTTTGAATAGAGGTGGCGGAGTTGTAGTGGGAGGATAGGATGTTATGAACTTCGGAAAAGCTCGAGGAGAGATTGTTTGGGAGAAAGAGGTCCCTCCAGTTAACAGCGTCACAGAGTCGGCGGAACTCTTCCCAGTTGGTGAATCGCCTGAACGAATGTGTGTCCTTTTCGAGGGGTGAAGGATAAGAGGGGTAAGAGGAAGGATACCTGGCAGTGATCAAGATTAAGGAAGATCTCCCGAGAGTGAACATCGGTCACCTCGTTGTTGGAGAGTACACAATCCAGCTGGTTGTGCCCTCGGGTCGGAAAGTGCACAAATTGATGGAGCAAGTTGTCCGCGAAGAGTCGAAGCAGTGCGTAACTTTCCGACGCTAGGTTATGCCAATTAACCAAGGGGAGGTTGAGATCGCCCACAACAACGTACCGATCAGAGTGTAGAGAGAAGAAAGTAGAAAGGAGTTGGGCCCCGCGAGTGTCGTCGATGAGTGAGAGATTAGGGGGTCTGTAGACAACGCAGTTAGATATGCTTTGGTTATGGATTAGTAGCTGAAACGAGAAAAATTCCAATCCTTGAGAGTTCGATATCGATAAGCGTTTGGGCATAAAGAGGGATCGGACATAGGCGGCTAGGCCACCCCGCGACCGAAGAGATCATCACAGTGGATGGAGGGGGACAGCCAGGTCTCAACAAGAAAGCATATGTCTATCTCGTTAGAGGATAGAAAAGCTCGTAGATGATTGATTTTTGGCGTAAGTGATCTGCAATTGATGAGAATTGCGGAGAGTGCTCTGAGAGAGGGATGGTTAGATCGGGGAGAAGAACCGTGCGGGGGCTTTCCGCTGGCGGGCGGGACGAGATCTAGGGCTGATGAGGGTGACTGACCGCTCATTGACAAGGATGGAGTGGTCAGCATCGATGTGGATTTCTTTTGTCCCTCGTTTGTCAGGTGGGTGAGGTAGTTGGAGGGTTTGAAAGCAACAGGGGGGCGAGAAGTCTGGGCTCGAGGGGGCACTCTGAAGCTGCGATGATGGGGAGAGCGGGGACAGTGACTGATCAGGAGCTGAGACGCTGCAGTCCTGGGTGGGGTCGATAATGGTTTCAATAGAGGGAGTTGAGGTTGTTGGGCTCGAGGGGGCACTCTGAAGCTGCGATGATGGGGAGAGCGGGGACAGTGACTGATCAGGAGCTGAGACGCTGCAGTCCTGGGTGGGGTCGATAATGGTTTCAATAGCGGGAGTTGAGGTTGTTGGGGCTGGGTCAAAGTCCCGAATGGCCTTGGCAGACCCACGTTTGTTCGGTCTCCGGGTGGTGGCATCCGTCCCAGGAATAGCTTGTCGTGGAGATGTGGACCTTGCGGACGAACTTGGGAGAGAGGTTTCGTTGTTAGGAGGCTTGGCGCGGCGTGGTCGGCCTCGGCGACGTGGTAGAGCTTGAGACTGAGAGGGAGGGCTGGTTGCGGAGTAAGGGCTAAAAGTGAGAGGGAGGCCTTCAAATCGGGAGGGAGTCAGCAGGGGTGGTCTGGAGGAAGGTGCATCACCGAGGATACCGCCGTGAACAGAGCGGCTTTTCTTTGGATTGCTCCATCCCGGAAAAACGCGATGAGCTGGAGGTGGGGTGGTGGTGTCGGGTTGATGTGTTTGGGCTTTCTCGAGGGTCCTCTGTAGTAGCGTATGATCTCGCTTTAGTTTGACTTTCCCGGATGCAAAAGTGGGCGAGTGCAATTTGAGGTGACGAAGCTCATCGTCAGGTAGTCTTTTATGTGAGGAGAGAATAAATGCTTGACCCTTACCCGAGGAGATCTCTTTAAGGTGGCTAAAGTTGTCTCCTATTTTGCTGATCATATCAGAGGCCAGAGCATCCTTTGAGAGAGGGGAGAGCGGGGACCATAAAAAGATGTTTCTCTTGTTTTGATTTCTCAGGGCAACCTCCCTGGCTACCCCATTCAGAAACGCATCAGCTCGACGCAACAAATGGGGTTGAAAAGTGGATAATGAAAGGTTGCCTGTCAGGGCTCCAATTAATCCTGAGATGTCTGCCATTTGCTGTTGGAGGTCAGTGATGTTAGAGATAAGCTTTTGGGTGATGAACGGGGAGATGGGGGCTTGCGACGAGGGCTGATTCATGGTGGAGTGAGATAGAAGAGCAGAAATATTGATGAGAGGAAAAAAAGAAAAGAATGGGTATTAAAATTTCAAAAATACAAATAAAAATGGAAATCGGGTGGGCTAGGAAAAGATCATTGAAAACTGAAGGTAAAATCCGAAAAAATGTGTGTAGGTAGATTCCTGGTGTAAACTAAAAATGAGATCAGATAAAAAATCCCGAGAATCTGAAATTAAAAACAAAATAAAACCCGATATCCTTCGAAATTAGAGAAAGAGTTGAAGACCCGCAAACACGCTCTCTCCGGTCGATTTATCTTATAATGTATTTTTAATTAGTCGTCACTTCCGTCTTTATAAATTTACTACTTCTGTTCTTATTATGATGTGACAGCCTATAATAGACGGATTAATTTAATTCGAAAGGTATATTTTGAAAACTAATACAGGTATAACATTTCTTTTAATGTATAGTTTAATAAGCGAAATATTTTAAACTTATCGTATGAGTTCTAGTTTAGTCTTTTTTTGCATTTGTTGAAATAATATATAATCCACGTATCGTATGTCTCTTGTAGTATATTTCTAAAATAAAAGTGGCCTTCCTTTTTGCGATCATTGATGGATCATATAGTACTTTATTTTAATTTATTCAGAATTTCAGTTGTTTAAGTTTGTGCACACAAATTTAATAAGTTAGAATTTAATAATAATTTATTGCAAGAGTGGTGGTAACACATTCTTAAAATCAAGTTTGCGAGCTTGAAGTAAACACCAATCCCATTGTATTTAACCAGTCTTCGGACAACATAGCAAAACTACCGCCAGTCGCACGCGTGCGACTTGTATTATACTCTAAGACCATTGACATTCTGTTCAGCTCAATGGATAGGCAATTCCTAAATGGTTTTTATCACTCAGCAAAGATAGCTGCAGAAAAACTAATATATATGGAGTTATCAATAGGAGCCAATCTGGCTGATGTTGCAGAGTTCCAGGGAAGACTATTTAGCGGGCACATTATTTGGCATTTTTCTAATCTTAAGATCATAATGACCTTTTTTGGAGCCCTTAGAAACGGATTGGCATTTCTAAACGCAGTTAATAGCTCTTTCGCTCGCATTTATTTCCGCTTGCAGGTCAGAGAGCTGACCGAAATTACCACTACTTATGGCCACTTTAGGCAGCGTTACGGAGACGAAATTATTTAACAAGTTGAAGTCAATGAAACATCTTTGTTGAAAACGTGAGTCACTGACAAATTGTTCATTGTAGTCACTATTAGTGCGAATTTTGACCATCTAATCGTCATGACAGGATTAAAGATATGGAAAATTTTCGCCGATTTTTTGGCATTAACCAAAAATCGCAATACAGTTTTAAAGCGTCTGCGTATTCTTGAAAAGCGACATTCATGTATCACTAGTGTCGATTGTGCAACTTGAACAAACATTGTAGTGTTTCGCCGCTGCCTTTGAGTCTAATCTGCTGTTTAGCTGGCTGGCGTGAAATTTCTTGCTATGCGTACATGTCAGGATGTAGTCATTTAGTTGTGTCGCAAATTTAGCTTGTTAGTAGAGATAGCAAACAAGTATTTATAATCGAGAGACAAGGAAAGGCTTGTTTAACGAATTTCGTGGATACTGTTTTTTTTGCGCTGTTGGCTCAGTCTGCGGGTGGCTATGAAGTCTTGATGCACATAAGTAACCATGTATAATGAACGTACATTTGCGCTTATTACGGGTGGCCACGTGAGAAGTAACTTCAGTTGGATTCTCACACCAAACAAGTTGTGGTAATATTCATTGATTGAACGATTACAGCATCCGTATAAGTAGTTTGTGTATCGAATAGAAAAATGCTCTCTGTACCATTTTGTGGTCGATTTGAGTTACTGTTACTCGAAGAATTCTTCGACCAAATATATAGTGGTTAAAGGGCGTACTACCGGCTCCTACTGATGAGTCGCCAGTAAGCACGAAACGAATGTGCATGAGATTATACTTTCCGTTCATGCTGCCTTTGGTTTATCCTTATGGTCACAACTGAACTAATTTGTTACTAGGTTCGAAACACCTAATACATACTTGCATATATATTAGTTCTCCGCAACAAACAGTATTTAACTGTTATATACTTTAATTAATTTATAATCTGTATATTATTCTCCATTGTTTCATGTGCTTACGAAGGTTAATGTATTTTTATAGAGCTATATGTTCTCTATTTTGTTCTGCAGTGGTCCTGTGGTGTGTTTGAGTTCATTCACTGTTGTAACATCATCATCATCATCATCAAGCTCAGCCATACAAAAGCCAAAAGTGATTAATGTTTCAATGCCGTATAACCATAAGTCGTTCATGGTTATATGTGGACTGTAAAAGTACCCTAGGTCGCCCATTCCTTGTAAGGAAATTGGCAGCGGTGGCATTCGAACCCACGCCCTGTTGTTGAGCGATCGAATTATGCATATTCTGCATTATTGGTTTTCTTTTTCGCTTTTTTACAGAGATTATAATTGCTCATTCATTTATTGCATTATTAATCACATGAATTGAACTACAACTCTTTGGTGTTACTTATCATTGGAGTTTGTTTTGTGAATGAAGACTTCGTTGGTTAGGGAAATCAAGGCATTCGCAAAGGTTCGTTACAATCGCAGGACGGTTTTGCCAACCACTTTTTGGCCGGGTACTGTTATTAGCGATATCAGTCACTTGTTCAAGCCGCATCGTAACTTTACTTAACAACAGACATTTAAATTGCTCTAACTCACTGGTTGTCTATCAGAAATCTGGGTTTTGTGGATACGTGTTGTTAATTCTACCTTATTGACATTGGATTCTATGGAACTTATCGTGCGAGGGCCCTGATCTTCGTTTATTTATGTATCCATACTATTACACTACTATTTTTGTGTACACTCGGTTTATTAACGTATTTTTAATTGACTATCGACCGTTCATTATTTCCACGCTTGAAGCCATAAAACTTTTTGGACGCCTTTCGGTGGCCTAACCATTCACACAGACAGTTATTATGATCTCAGTGTTATTAATGTGATTTTTTACAAGCATTATATGATTTAGTCAGCTCCGCCAATTGCTGTTACGCTCTGTATTGTAATTATGCCACCAAAGGTTGTGGTTGGTAAAAATGCAAAGTCCGCTACGATAAAGCGCCCGAAGACTGACAAAAAGAATAAGTGCAATATGAGAAGGGAATCTTATGCCATATATATCTGTAAAGTGCAACGTCAGGTGCACCCAGATACAGGCATTTCCTCTAAATCTATGTCAATAATTACCTACTTCGACAATGATATATTCGAGCGCATCACCACGGAGGCCAGCCGACTTTCAAATTACAATAATTGCTGTTTTGTTTATTGTTTTAACATGTATATACTCCATAAAATGTAATAGGGAATGCGACTAACGACGCTATCTTCTTAGGAGCGGGGCAGAATTATCGCCATCATAACATACTGGTGCTAATCTGCAATCCTTCTTTCTCGAGTAGTCCTGTGGACAGGCCGTGATTCGTTGATAATTTAGTACCAGACTATAATTCCTCCTACTGCGCGGGAGCAATCTTAGTATGTATGTACAGTTTTCTTTTTATTTGTGTTGATAATTCATAGGTTGACGATTCAGTTTGCTAGGTCTTAATATTTGAACTAATTTGTTTCTAGGTGCGCAACACCTAATACGCCATGTGTATTGTTGTATTTTTAGGCTTCAAACAGTTTAAAGTAAGTTGTGAAACTACAAGAAATATAAGCTATAAATAATATTATTGCGATTAGAATTAATTATTCAGTTAGGACGTTGGGTGCGGGTTTTGCCGGTAATTGAAAAATTATTCTTATAATGTAGCGAGCATAGAAATCATGCAATGAGTGGCCAAACATTAAAAAAGACATTTTTATCAGTGTCATGTATTTATTTGGTTTTCGAGGCTATTTTCTTTACTAATTTGCTTACCATTGGTGTTTGCTTATTCATGCTAATGTATTTGCTCTACTTTTTAGGCTTCCATTCTTCAGAATATCGATACGCATCATGAAGATATCATAGTGAGTTTATCTTAATGCTAATAATGATTTTATGCTTAAAAATGTAAGCAATAGCACAGTAGTTTAGCGATAGTAATACATTCGCCTCAATGACATCAAAAGACAACTAACTACTACCCTTTTACTATTGGAGCACAATTCTCATAATTAGAGTATTCGCTTTTAATCTTATGGTCCTTGAATCTGCGTAAACCTCACTGTGCGAGATATTTTGATATTATTTTGTGTTAACCATCTTGATATTTCTTCAAACACTGTTTTAATATGCAAGTTTTAATATTATTCTATGGGTTGATTCACCTATTAAATAAGGTTTTACTCTTTCATTTTTCGTGTTGTTAGCTTTTAAGCTAACCATGGCACAGAGAATACAAATGTAATATCTTGTTTCGTAGGTTATGCTTTTATGATGGTTAGATAAGATGGAATCGATGCTTATTTCAAGATCGCAAACTTGATTTTAAAAAGTTGGTATAACCACCCGCGCAATCAATTATTGTTTATTTGTATATAACCTTATAAATGTGACGAAAGATGCACAAGTTGATTTTCGTGACTGAATATCCATTGTGCAGTCAACATATTCAGTCATGTACACTGTATTTGAAACTACTAGAGGTGAGAGCCGCATATCAAATTTAGATTACCATATACATTTGCATTGCGGTTTGACTCTCGCTAGTCAGTTATTCGTCGTAATCTGATGATGATCATGGAAGGTTGAAACGCGTCAGTACGTTTGGCTGATAATTGTTTTGCTATGTTGTTCAATTGGTTAAATAAAAATGGAATTTAAGTTTGTTTGAAGCTCGCAAAATTGATTTAAAGACCAGGTAATGTCCTTTTACATAAGCGTTTTTTTACTAGACTGCAATACGATGATGCTGTTTTTTTCAAATATTTTTGGTGAATGACAACTGCATTTAATTTGCTACATACAACTTGCTAGGCCGTAGCCATTTGATATTAATATATTTACCCGGCGACATTTCGGCGAACCGTTATTCACAATGTTTTAGTAAAAGACGAATCTAGCCTACATGGAGAGTCTTTCCAAAATATAGAGCAGGAACTGGGTCAAATTAGCAGAGGTAAGTTTGCATTCGCATTAAAGCGTTGGTTTTGCTTAGGTTAGTTAGCTTTATAACACGACCCAATTTCTAAATTAATTATGCTAACAAATGTCACGTTGACTATTCGAAGGTGACAATGATATATGTGTATAAATTGCGACTGTGTGTGAGTAGAGTTAGTATCGAGCGAGGGTTATATACCAGAGGTATGCCAAGCATATGGACCCCATCATAGTAGGAGAATAATTGGTTTACCACTCGATTTAATTTTACCTTACATAAGTTGTTTTTTCGACGTCACAATCCTACCCCATTGTGACTGAAAAAAATGCGACCATTAAGTATTTGGACCGAAAACATGAGGAAACCTTGCTCGAGTCAGCAAATTTAAAAGAGTTTTTTTTTACTTTTAGCGTGAATTGACGGGCCTAAAAATACGTTTCCGGACGTTATTGATTAATTATGCGGGCTATTTTTCTCTAACAGTGACGGTCACATGTCTACAGTCCTTTAAGATCTTGAATTCTAAAGTTTTTAATAATGCTGCACGTACCAATGAGCTTTACAACTGATCTGTATTTCCAAGTGAACTACTTTAGTTTCCTGACAACTGTTAAGCGTTTGAATGGACTACTCGGTTTTTAATATTGAAGTGTTATGGATACAAATTCCAGGATACTTTTACCTAGCAACTATTTACAAATTCTCAGGTTGAAAAAGCTATGTTAGAATGACTGACAGGGGGTCATGCAGTAATATCCTACGTTTCAAAGGTGAGTATTGTGTGTTTAAAGTCTAAATTAAGGCACATATACGATGCAAGGTGGCCTAGACAGTCGCGGTTTTCGAATAATAACATAACGTTGTCGGCGTAATCAAGCCCAAATTATCTACCGCTTGGAAGCGATGTCCGTATCATAGAAGTACTTAAAAGTAAAAGTCCAAAATAGTATCGATTGAAAATATAGAAAATCAGCATCAGCATGCACGGCATTACATAAACCAATATTTACCAATGTTTGACCGGCATATAACCAGAAGAGAAAACACCAATAAAAAATTATCAATAAGGGCAAAATATTAATTTAAACATAAACATTATTAGTGAGATTTCTAAAAGAGAGTACCTAGTTACAATGAATATATTTATAAGGTTAACTCACAGAGGTGAGGCAAACTAAACCTCTGTACAACACCATTATGGCAAAGTCAGCAGTGAGGCAAGGCAACGTCAGAAATACAGCTTCCTTACGGGTTTCACTTTATCTCGCCATAAACAAAACAAAACCTGAATATTATTCTATTAGAAATCTGCTACAAGATCGCCATTGAGTTCGACTCGAAGCCGTATACTACTTTTTACTTTACTTTACTGCGGCTGACTCCTTTTGGAGGATAAGCCGGCTCCACATTTCATGGAGTTTCTTGGGAATTTGGTACAAGTGGTGTCCCCTCACCACTCGGTATAACGCAGTGTATCCAACCAAGAACTATGATGCGCAGATGAGTGGGTCCCATTCTACTCCATTTGGATTTTGTTGACCTTAACTTCCTCTGCCATGTTAAAATCTGCCCACCTTGTTTCTTACGTCAATCTGGCGCTGGGTGAGAGAATAGTGCTCTACTGGGAAATTGCATGGAGGGCATACTAAAAACGAGGCAGAGCCAGCATTGTTGATGGAGCCTTATTTATTTTTCGAACGACGAGTACTTGTTGGCATATCCAAAAATACGTCTACAGATGCCAAAGTTGGTTATTAGTTATTGGTAACCAACGTGCTATGCTTAAATACTTTTTGTTGCGGAGAACTAATATATATGTAAGTATGTATTAGGTGTTGCGAACCTAGTAACAAATTAGTTCAGTTGAACAGAAGGCTAAACCAAAGAGCATGAATGGAAAGTATGATCTCACGCACATCTGTTTCGTGCTTACTGGCGACTCATCAGTATAAGCCAGTATTACGCTATGCTTGTCAAACAACGATGGTAAAATGTCTGTAAGCGTCTAAAATCATCAACTCGTAGGGGTCAAATCTCACTAGCGTATAATAAAATTGCGCACACAGATAATTGTAAGCGAGTGAAATAGTCGAGTTTCTCCATCAATGGCGAAGGTTGGAGAAAGCTGCTCCAGCTTCGCGATTCTCGTATTCTTCTCGTCAGACATATTGCCTGAATTATTGCTAGAACTACTAAGGTATATAGTCCTGTCAACTATGTTTAGATCTTCATTCTGCAGTCGCGGTAGTGGATGATCCAATAAAAGAATCTTGCATTTAGAAATTGTGAATTTATTTCCAGAAGACGGTACAACATCTGATAAACTTGTCAAGGTGGCCTGAACATATTCCCGATTGTTGAATAAGGTTACATTGTCGTCTGCATGGTCGTGATCGCCGATAATGTACCGCTCAGGAGAATTTAATAAATATGATTCCTGTTTAATGTTCTGCAGATTTGTAGGGGACTGTACAGGTGGATTTTTTGTTTGGAGCTTTAATGAGAATATCGCTATGTTGTTGCTACTTGCGGCATTGCTAGTCGACTCCAGGTATATTCCTGGAAAGCCATCAAGTATACCGGATCGCCTGTACTACAACATTTGGTGTAGTTTTGTTTGCGCTAGAGCCGACAAGAAGCTGGATGCCCGTATCAATGGTGGCAAGTTTCGCACCGAATCTAAGGACCGTTGTGTTTGTGTAGGTCTCGAATTCCCGGTCGGCGTTGTTCACCGATTCTTGTTACGCTTTTTGAGTTGGTGAGAAGTCTTCTCGGAGTACTTGGGTGCAATCTTACGATACCTCGCGTTTGGTGTTCCGGATTTGACTGGCAGACGTTTTGTTTATTTATTTTCCTCTTTAATTTGGCCGAATAAAGTTAAAATCCTGTAGCTTTAACTTTGTAATCGGTTTACTACTACTTACTAAGGTTGGGCTACATTTTTTATTGTAGCATGATGCTCAGGTCGACTACTTTGGAACAACGCTGGCTACAGCGTCGTCTGACGAGACAATTCGAGTGTTTGATTTGCAGCATAAACAGAGTACATTGATTGCAGAGCTGAAAGGGTATAATAAAATTTGTATTATTTCTTACTTACTTTATATCTAATATCATTATCAATTTTAGCAATATGCCTGTATTAAGAATTTATTTAGCATATTAAATTATGTGTGTGTGCAATTAAAAATATCCATTAGCTTTTATGTCTCAAAACCATTTTTATATTCAGTCTGCCGATTGGTGAGTCCAGATCAATTGTGTCGGCAATTTTATCATGAAAGTTGTCGGTGCCGAGGAGCTACGTACATACATTTAATGATGAAATAATCACGATTCTATATTCAGCTTGACGAAAGCAGCTTCTATGGGATGTGATAACACGCTCGAACTAGTTGAAAATTGGGCCTGGAGAACGTCAAAGCATCGTATAAAATATATAAGCAGATAACTATGCCCCACTATAGGTGGGTACTAGAACAGGATGTGAGATAATGCTGAGTTAACTAGGCCGCCAATGGGCTATGGCTGGCGTGTGATTCACACATATTCATCCAAGCGTCTCCTAGCAAGAACATGTTGCAGCATTATCAAAATGATATTATTTCAAGAAATCAAATGATAACCTCGTCTAAGGATCCAAAGTTGCGTATGTAGCCTATAGATAAGTCTATATTTGCGGCTTCTTTAAAAAATGGTCTGTCAAACATAAACGACGTTCTATATCTAAGTTTAAAGATAATGGCATATTGTCGTTCGGCCAGACAGGAGTGGCCAGCTCGTAAATTTGGCTCATCATTAAGCCTCCTGGTGCTCAGCTGTCTATCGTCAATTTCAGCGAGAGCATTTGTCCAAAAATCAGTCCAGGAGAAGGGTGTTATTAACGATTATTTTCAATACTTCAATCAAGTGAATAAGGATTCAGAATACACTTGAATTTAAGACTTTGGACTGAATGTTCCGTGTTATCGATGGTCATTTCCTGAGCGGTTTGCTCTTCTCGTCAAAGGCAGCTGAAACAAGGTTTTATAGACTAAGAACATTGGCAGATGCTGATCTGCCAGGTTTCACCATGGACCTCAGCTAAACAAATTGTATTTTGCGAGGAATTTAGCCGTTGGCCATACTTAATTAATACCTGAACATGTTTAGGGGTTGTCTGGAGCTCGTATTCTTTTTCTTTTAACACGCAATAGCCAATCGCAAAATTGTCAGTAATGCAGGCACAAACCGATGAGTCGGCATTACAGGCTTTTGGTAAATGCATAACTTTGTCCGGGACTTCATCAATTAGGATGAACGGATAGTGAGTAAAATTTCCACATCAGAAGTTATGTTTGGGCACTGATATCGGAAGCGTATCTTGTGATTGCGACCTACTGCATGGATTTTGCACACGAATTTCATTCTCGAGCTTACTGAGCTTTGATATCAATGACCACTTTTAATTCTACACAGAGCAGAATTGGAATCCCCTATGTTCAGCTGGAATGGTAGTGTTGACTTTCTTGTTTATGGGAACCACATCGGCATTCCTCCGCTCATTTGGGACCAAATTATCCCTTCAGTTTTTGGCATTAAGTTTGTTTACTTTCTTTGAGCTTCGGTTGCTCCTAGTTTAAATAGTTACGAAAATTGGTCGTGTCTCATAAGACTACAATTATTGGCTAACGTTTTTCTTTAAATCAAGTTTGCTAGCTTGAAATAAACACCAATCCCATTGTATTTAACCAGTCGTCGAACAACATAACAAAACTACCGCCAGCTGCAACACACTGACGCGTTTCGACCTTCCATGATCATCATCAGAGTACGACGGCAAACTGACTAGTGAGGATCAAACAACATATTCAATGTGGTTTGATCCTCACGCTGTTCATGTTTTCTTAAGGAAGACTAATTTGCACAATGTGCCATACGTTCGACGTTTGTGCAAGGCAACAAGGCATTGCGCATCGGTTCGCTGGTCTGTTTTCAGACTGAGTTGGATGTTTTGTGTGGTGTACTCTTCATTAACCCGCCGCATTTTATAGTTATGCATAGACAAGGTTATATAATTAAATCCGTTTTGATTGTTTACACAGCCGATATAATACCTGTTATTATTTACCTGCATTATAAAATTGAATACTTCATGAATCGCATAAATGTCAAGTTGTCTTCCGCGCTAATGTTCAAATATTTTGCAGTTAACTTTGTGCCAAACTTTATCAACATGTTATGGAAAGCAAAACTCACCTGCGATCTACACCTAACTTTATCTACAATTGGAATTGTTACTATTGATTCTATCGAATATTGCACTAACGTTTGTCGGAGCGTGTATTGTCTTGGTGTGTGCAAAATGTGACTTCTGCTGCAGGTACATCCCGTCAGAAATGCGACTTGACTACAAAGCGCTTTCATTTTTTTTCAAATAAGGCTACTTGTTCAGGACAATATCTGATTATGTATAAATCGACTTCAAACATAAATATGGCATGAAACAGTATATGCACTTAATCTAATAAACCGGTTTCCTCCTAAATTGGCAGTCTTCAGAGGTACGTAGAATTGTAGTATTTTGTGTTTGAACTGCGAGCGTTTGTTTCAGAGTCATACAATTCTTCTACGCTATAGGAGCCCCGAGTTTCTTAAAAGTTTAAATTCTATGCAAACTTATTTTTTGGCCAGTTTTTGTTTTAAATAGTTCATAATAAGTATTGATCTAATGAGAAACTCCAATAAGCCTGCCCCGAAAATTAATTATACGAAAGAAAACATGCTAGTTTGAGCAGTTATATTAAATTTAAGTGAAGTTGAGTGATTTGGTTATGCTTATATCGTAGGAATTAATAAAATATCAAAATTCGCAAGTGCAATTCAGCAAATAGACTGATTCTTTCTCATTAGTAGCCAGAAGTTTTGCGGCCGGATGTCGATTTCCTAAAAAAATTCTGAAGATGCCTCGAAACTGTTCCTGAAGCCTTGGCAGCTGAATATGTCATGAAGTTTATAGTTTTATACCAGCTTATATTCTGATTTTGTATTTGTTTTTGCGTCTTAATGAAAAGTTTATCTGTGTTTTGATTTAACCTCCGATGTATTATTTCGAATAGCATCTTTTGAGTCTTAAAAATGCGTTCATAAATGAAGGAAAACACTGGCTTGGTGTTTGGCTTTTAGAATGTAATACTACATTATTTTACCACACTTTGAGGCGTGTTGAGTTACATTCGTAGAGAATTTTAAAATTTGGCATGGTTTATATATCTTTACAATCTTTTGCAAATTTACGATGCATTTATGAACTTAGGCATGAAGGTCCAGTCTGGGGTCTCAGTTGGTCTCACCCAATGTATGGAAATCTTCTGGCATCATGCAGTTATGACAACACAGTTATTGTTTGGCGTGAAGCGGAAGGAATTTGGAATCGAGCCTATGTTCACACGGAGCATAAAAGTTCTGGTAAGATATTCGTTCCTCGCGATTAAGTCACTTTTATTGCGATTTTTTATACTAAAATGTAGCTTTGTATCTACACAAGTTTCTGGTCTGACGACAGATGGAACAATACCAAATTTAATAATTAAGGCAGTATATATTAAAGGAAAGTGGTGTATTAGAGCGAAAATCTAGTTAATATGGATATATTTATTCAGATAACACACAGAATTGAGGCAAACTAGGCATTATGGCCAAGTAAGATATAATTACCTGGCTCTTGTTGTGCCGAGCAAGGTGTTTGATTACACTGCCTTCATTTTTACTCTGGATAATTCGGGTTCCTGTTTCGAAAGCCTCCTTCAACGGAAAGCTGATTCCACAAACTATTTGACAATTATTAAGCCAAGTTAAGTTGTTTGTGGAATGAACTTTCCATTAAAATAGGCTTTCGGAATAGGAAGCCGAAATATCCGGAGTAAAAATGAAGACATCACACACCTTGATTTGCACAATAATAGCCAGCCAATTATTCAACTCCATGTCGCACAACATGTTTCGTTTAAAATAAGCTATAAAGCATGGCGACATCGGTATTGCTGCTGGCTGGCGGTTTTCACAGAGCACCAAACCACGCAGCACAATCTGCTCAACTATAAAAACAAACTTACGACTCGATGCATTATCGCGTAGAGTTTCCAACCAAAACCTATCGTGTGCAGGTCGACTCCATTGATGCAGACGCTCGGGTTCTACACAACCCACTTTGAAAAAAGTCGACTTCCGCCTAGCTTCGTACGCTAAATTTGCGCTGTCTGTTACACCAATAGCCCGCTATGCAATCGTATTGAAGTCCAACGTAAACTGTGATCGAGCCAACTGTACTGATGGAGTGCTATTTATTTGTTTAATTTGGTGGCCCATCGAGGATTACGTCTACGGATGTCAGAATTCATTATTCGTTATTTTTAACTTACGTATATGATAATTTTAAAACAACGGTGGAAGAATGCCTGTAAGCGTCTAAAATCATCAACTCTACATCGTCTTGGCTCACTAGCGCTTAATAAAGCTGCACGTGCAAATGCATTGTTCACACAACCTTTAAGGCCGGGTGAGATACTCGTGATTCTGAATAAATGGCGAAGGCTGGAGAAAGTTACTCTAGCTTTCGCGATTCTCGTACTCACCTCGTCAGTCATATTGATGAAGATATTAAGATATGTAAACCCGTTAACCATGTCCAACTCTTCTGTCCGCTTCCACAGAGTTGATGTAGGTGATAGGTGATCCTGTAGAAATATCATATGCACAAAGGATGTGAATTTCATATCAGAAGACGAAACAACGTCTGCTAATTTACTAAAATTTTTCTGAGCAGAGTGTCAGTAGTCGAATAACAATACTCTATTTTCAGCATAATCAAAATCAATTAATGTACAACCGAGGAGTATTTTAACGCTTGCATCCTGGACGTATGTAAGAGTGTAATTCATTGTAGCGTCTAGTACAAGACTAGACAGAAATGGGAAAAGTGCTTGTAGTAGCGCGATCAAGTGTTTGTGTGAAGAATGCGTACAGTATTTATAAATTTGGCGGGAACACCACTTTTCGACAGAAAATCGAAAATAACATAATATAATATAATGATATTCTGCGTTAATTAAGCGTCCAACTTGAGTATTCCTGTCACCCATAACCAAGACTATATCTGGACTTCTTGATCTATTTATTAGAAACCTTACCTAGGAGTAAAAATCAACCTTGCTGTCGTCTGAGCTGCAGTGGGTGGGAGCATATGTGGATAGAAACGAAAGGCAACGTTTGTTAAGGTTTCTAACATTGGTTTTAATAATGCTTTTATGTTGATGTACATTGCGCGGTGTTGTCTTTCTTGTTTTTTTATCCTTCAGCCACTTTCTTGAGCGGGACAATTGATAGTACTCGTAGGTGGGTAAAGTCTTGAATCCTCTAAATTTCCAAGTGCACCGATTCTTGGCCTTGATTGATGGGTTCTCAATTATCTCTTCCTTTTGAAGCCGTCCATCAGCTGTTTGTCTGAAAATGACGCTGGCACCAGATATTTCTACATTTTCCTGAATTTTCGGGACTTCATTTTCAGTCCCATCTTCAGGGTTGACACCATACTCACACGAAAAATCAACTTGTGGCAAATGTGGTATTCTCATTCAAGACAAATCTATTTATATTTAGTTTAATTCCTAAGGTATTTTTTTATTATCTGCCCTAATACCAGTCTTCATTCATATTTTCTTATATACACATGTATACACAAACTTATCCACGTCACACCCCACGCACAACGTCCTATATGCTGTAATCTAAACTATAAGCAAACCCTATGGATTGACTTATACGTCTATCCGTGATATCTCGACTTTTAAAATTATTTTCCGGACGCATAGAAGGATCAACATTTTAAAAATTTTTAATTATATTGCATTAATCCAGGTTTCCTTAATCTCATTTTGTGTGCAGTAGGTTATCAGGCAAAATCAATTGATAAAATCATAAACGAGACGATATTGCGATTTAATGAAAAAATAAACCAAGAAAAGCAAGTAAGGTATTTAGAAAAGCAAAATGAAGATCAGCACAGAACACGGGTTCTACCAGATCTCAGATTAAGCTGAAATATTTGGATAATAGCAACGCAATACAAAATACAGTGTTCAGACAATCAGTTACTATATGCAAGTATGTATTAGGTTTTGCGAACCTAGTAACAAATTAGTTCAGTTGTGACCAGAAGGATAAACCAAAGGCAGCATGAACGGAAAGTATAATCTCATGCACATTCGTTTCGTGCTTACTGGCGACTCATCAGTAGGAGCCGGTATTACGCCCTTTAACCACTATATATTTGGTCGAAGAATGTCGAATAATAGGACGGTACAATCTCCTAAACGAATGTGTAAACCTGTAATAGTGAAGCTAACATAATCTAAAGTCAACGACAATACGACTTCAATGCTAACTCACACTATATAATATATATACCGAGTCTGTAAAGGATACTAACACTATGGTTATTGTGTTAGTAACTGATACCTTTTTGAAATCGATGAATACCGGATACTAACACTATGCTTTCCGAGTCGGTACATGATACCAACCTGATGGATATAAATTTATGCTAAAGTTCACCCAAATTGAGAATTACAACAATTTCCGAACACCTGTTACTCCAGTTAAACCATACACTCTGGCCTTCATCGATATCAGTTATCACATTTCGCGGTAAGCATGACATCATTCAATTCAATATATTACAGTTAAATACTGTTTGTTGCGAAGAACTAATATATATGCAAGTATGTATTAGGTTTTGCGAACCTAGTAACAAATTAGTTCAGTTGTGACCAGAAGGATAAACCAAAGGCAGCATGAACGGAAA
This sequence comes from Eudiplozoon nipponicum, assembly GCA_029291075.1. Classification (NCBI taxonomy): domain Eukaryota; kingdom Metazoa; phylum Platyhelminthes; class Monogenea; order Mazocraeidea; family Diplozoidae; genus Eudiplozoon; species Eudiplozoon nipponicum. The sequence continues at coordinate 48,088 of JAQBSW010002004.1, read as the reverse complement.
GTATAATCTCATGCACATTCGTTTCGTGCTTACTGGCGACTCATCAGTAGGAGCCGGTATTACGCCCTTTAACCACTATATATTTGGTAGAAGAATGTGGAATAATAGGACGGTACAATCTCCTAGACGAATGTGTAAACCTGTAATAGTGAAGCTAACATAATCTAAAGTCAACGACAATACGACTTCAATGCTAACTCACACTATATAATATATATACCGAGTCTGTAAAGGATACTAACACTATGGCTATTGTGTTAGTAACTGATACCTTTTTTAAATCGATGAGTACCGGATACTAACACTATGGTTTCCGAGTCGGTACATGATACCAACCTGATGGATATAAATTTATGCTAAAGTTCACCCAAATTGAGAATTACAACAATTTCCGAACACCTGTTACTCCAGTTAAACCATACACTCTGGCCTTCATCGATATCAGTTATCACATTTCGCGGTAAGCATGACATCATTCAATTCAATATATTACAGTTAAATACTGTTTGTTGCGAAGAACTAATATATATGCAAGTATGTATTAGGTTTTGCGAACCTAGTAACAAATTAGTTCAGTTGTGACCAGAAGGATAAACCAAAGGCAGCATGAACGGAAAGTATAATCTCATGCACATTCGTTTCGTGCTTACTGGCGACTCATCAGTAGGAGCCGGTATTACGCCCTTTAACCACTATATATTTGGTAGAAGAATGTGGAATAATAGGACGGTACAATCTCCTAGACGAATGTGTAAACCTGTAATAGTGAAGCTAACATAATCTAAAGTCAACGACAATACGACTTCAATGCTAACTCACACTATATAATATATATACCGAGTCTGTAAAGGATACTAACACTATGGCTATTGTGTTAGTAACTGATACCTTTTTAAATCGATGAGTACCGGATACTAACACTATGGTTTCCGAGTCGGTACATGATACCAACCTGATGGATATAAATTTATGCTAAAGTTCACCCAAATTGAGAATTACAACAATTTCCGAACACCTGTTACTCCAGTTAAACCATACACTCTGGCCTTCATCGATATCAGTTATCACATTTCGCGGTAAGCATGACGTCATTCAATTCAATATATTACGGTTAAATACTGTTTGTTGCGAAGAGCTAATACATACTTACATATACATTAGTTCTTCGCAACAAACAGTATTTTACTGTAATCAGTTACTATAGACAATAAGCTACCGAACTAGAAAGACAAAAAAGAACCCCTCAGGGGTTTATGAGATATCTGGTAAATATTGCAAACTCAGGTATATAGGTGAAACCATGTGTCAATAGAGGTACGTAGTGGGGAACATAAAACTACATGCAAATATGGACATAGTCACAGATCAGATCTAGACAGACACTAAATGGAAACAAGTCATCAGATAAAATGGGATGGCTGCAAACTGGTTGCACTATTTAACTGAAAAAGATTAACCAGGTTAATTAGGGAATCAATTAAAATAAAATCGGGAATGGACGTCATGAACATGAAATCTGTAGAAAAATCATTAGGCCCCATATTTAGTGAAGCCCTCGGGAATCGAAGGAAACGTGATTTGGAGGAATAAGTGTTAGCAAAAATCCAACTAAGAGAACGAGACTATAAATTTGAGATAGTAAAAGGGGCAATTTAAATGTATTAAGAAAGGGGTAATTTGGTTATAATTGTAGTAAGTTGTGTGCATTCGGAGGAATTTACCTAGTTATATGTTGATATATATTATATGGATGTACAAACATATATATATATATATATATATATATATATATAATATATATATATATATATATATATATATATATATATATATATATATATATATATGTAAGTTGATTGATGGATTTGTCAATATTTAAATAATATCTGGGAAGAACTTACATGGTTTATTTAGATATGCAGTTTATATACGGCGTGTACACGTAAATATATATGATGACTGGTATCGATTTATACATGGTGTGAGAGAAACCCATGGATGCTTATATGTTTATCTAAATATGCACACACACACATATATATATATATATATATATATATATATATATATATATATATATATATGCAGAATCGTTTATGAATGAAGGTAGAATTAAAATGAAGGCGTCTGCTTAAGTCTGCTTTCGATTATTCATTCTGCAACACGTAATACATTCTTGGATTTATTTTTGTTCATATTATCCAAATGTGAGCAGAAGAATTACATTAGATCACCCGTTGCTAGTAGAAATGATTTTATTCCTAGCTTTCCTATTAGCAGATAATCTGCCAACCTATGCTGATGAGCACTGTTTGCTCAGGTACCAGTGGACGAATCCTGCCCTTCGCCTCTGGCAGGCTTGATCTCATTCCGTTACTAACTCATCTAACACTGAGAGTTACTGTGTAGTTAAACAGAATTAGAGGCTTCACACGAACCTGGATGATGATTGAATCCCTTTAGAACTGGCACGATTAATGCTACCGTTACTGGGCTGACTAACTGGTATTCGCCGGTCGTCAGGCCGAAAATTTAGTGGATACGGACTGATTTCAATTTTAATGCACAGATAATATGTATTTCAATATGAGTTGGGACTGAACTAAAGAAAGCATCGAGACGGGTAAGGTATGTTTTTGTTCCTGATGGAAGCTTTGACCAATGGCATCTGCATTGGGCAGATGTAGCTATGCTGTTTGGAGTGTGAAAGAAGGAAATCTGTGAATTTAACATTATATCTGCTAACTACCGAATGTATGATTGGTTATCTTCAAATAAATTCCATATATATTTGATCTAATGTAATAATAATAATAATATATTTGAAATTAATTTGTAAATAAGATCATATCTTTCCTACTATGTGAATTATCCAACTCATTTACCGATTTTAAATATAATAATAATAGTGAAGTTATTACTTAAATCAAGGTTCCAATGTAAACACCCGCCTGATTGTACACATACATTTGTTTGTATAAACTATGCATTGTATAATGTAGAAAAGGTAATTTAAGATCACAACCTTGATATACATAAGTGTTAACTCCGCCCGTGCAACCTATGTTCGCGTAATAGTGAAGCTAGAAAGAATTGCCATAAATTATTATCAAATACACTTTGGTTACAATTACTTCTTGCTAATGGATAATTTTTCACCTGTCACCCTGACTAATAATTCCTGATGTGGTCAATTTTTTTTCAATCGTAATTTATCTGCTTTATCATATATTCAAGCCAAAATGATTTGTAATTGGTAAACAGTAAGCATCGACTATTCCCTCAAATTTTTTAAATTATTTGTGCGAAATTATTTGATTGCGACTACATTTAAAAAAAACCATCATTATACTTATAGTAGTACAAAATATTTATTATATATTTTAGTAAACTGCGTGGCTTGGGGTCCACATGAATTTGGCTTGTTATTTGCTTGTGGTAGTTCGGATGGCCGGATCTCTATTGCAACTTGCCGTGGAGATGATACATGGTCAGTCAATCAGATTAACGAGGCTCACGCTGTAAGTTCTTATTTCTTGCATTATTTGTTTATTCAAATCAAGTTTGTATTTACCCAGTCGTTCGACCACGTTAAATATAATGGATTTTTTTGCTTATTTGAAGCTTGCAAACTTGATTTGAATAATTGTAACCATCACCCACGCAATCATTGATTGTGTAATTATTTGTTTACTCTAAAGATATATTTTGGCGCGTGTATTTTATATCCATCGTATACTAGTCTTCTACTCTACTTTTTCGAAATAGTAGAATTATAGACTTTTGATTGCTTTCCTCCTTTAAATCCGCACATTTCCTTAAATATCTATTTGGAATTTATGTGAGGGTGTGAAACATCTATTTTCTGGAATTTTATTGTGGGATCTACCTGACGGAAATACCTAGCTAATTACCTAAGCCTGTCCAAAAAGGAATATTGCATGTATTGCGTGAAGCACGTGCGTAGAGTAGGCATTGCCTTACTCTGAACCGATCCCAAGCCACAGTGGGTCTTTCTACCTACTTAGGAGTGCCTCATTAGAATGAAACCAGTCGATCTGATCAGTTGTATTTTCTATGTCTTATTCCAAACGGTAATGTACTGCAAATATTTATGCCCTTATTGCTATGGGTGTTGGTTTTCCTACATTATCTTAGCGAGCAATTATTCTGAATTTATGTATGAAGTCGATCCAAATGTCATAAGCGATTACAGATCAACAAAAGTTCTTCAACCATTTAATGTATATTACTAGATTCCAGAATATGGACTACCATTGCTATTATATTATAAATCAAGTTAAGGTTAACAAATTTAGATTTGCATGTCCTAATAAAATAATAAACATCACGTTAGCATCATATATTGATGCTTCATTGCGGCATACTATTAGAGCCTTTCAGAATAGAAGGAAACCTGTAAATGACAAAAGTGAACGATTAAAATAATACAAAAGTATTTTCTTCTTGATAATATCAACAAGAGCGTGTGAAAGAAAGCAGAAGCCTTGTGCTGAACTTTATTGCTAAGAGTTTTGAAGATAATTACATTGTAGAAGCTATCCTTTTTATGCGTTTTTTCGTTCTTTCTCATAAGGTGGGCGTGAATGCGTTATCGTGGGCACCAGTTGTAGATATTGACGCTATGTTTAATCCTGCCAACGGCCAATCGCCAAATGAACGTCTAGTAAAACGGCTTGTGTCAGCGGGTTGTGATACAAATATTAAAATTTGGCGGTAAGTGTTTTTTGTATTAATTTATTGTTTTATTTACTTTTTTATCATCTCAACTGGTATCTAAGATGGATAGCCTTTATCATCTGATTTGATGCTTAGGTTTTACCAGCAGTAATTTCTTTGAAATTCATTTTGCAAGAAATCTGTCTTAAAATCAATAATTTAGACTGACTGTTTTAACTTTCGTATTGAATGTTACACTGACGCGATTTGAAATAGCGAAAATTTTAGCCTATGCCATTTGTAAAAATGATATATTTGTATAGTGAATGTCTATAAACTTCAAGTTGTGTGTAGCATGCCGCAGGTTAGCTCAATTGTTAGCGTCACCGACTTCGATGCAGACATGCCCAGGTCCTGCCCTGTCCACGGAAAATTCTGGACAGTACGCAAATATTTCCCAATGAGGACGAAACCTGTTAACTGAATGGATTGTCTTTTCTAATTCATACAATATTTAGTTTATGCTGACCAATGTGTATTCAGTTAAGGTCAAAAGAATCCAAACTGGGTAGCAAATGACCGACTAGTCAGCCGGGATGGGGTCCACGTGCGCATACTAGTTATTGGTTATAAACCCTGTGCAAAATTGCATCGAATTGAGCTCAGTGGCTAACTTGATGCAGATTTTTAGTAGAATCATCTTCGCAAATTTCTGTTCTTAGTAGTGCAGAGTTTGCTGCGAGGTTTGATTTTGTTAATGACGTGATACAATTAACACCACAAGAAAGCTGTATTGCTGATGCTGCCTTGCCTAAAAGCTGGATTGGCCATAATGGTGTTGTATAGTGGTTTGCCTCACTTATGTGGGTTATTCTGTTAAATATACATATAGTAAATAAGTACTCTTTTGTGCCTAAATTATTATTTTTGTGATTAATTATAAATATTTTTGTTTCGCTTCTTCTGGTGAAATTTTAGTTACATTTGAATTTTGTTTCGCCATGCACGATGATGATGATTTTATCTCTAGTTATTTAGTTCATTCAAATGAATGCGGTCAGAGACATTCATTAGATTTATGTGAACTGGAAGATACGTCTTGTAAATACGAAGAGTCCTTGCTATGCACATAATGTAAATCAAGAATTGCGAAGTTTTACTATGCTTAGCTGATGGCAAACTCTGCTTGTTCAACTGCGTTTATTCTAAATTTTTCTAACCAACCTCTTATTTGGTCAATTTACATTTATTGGTTTTATTTGAACTAATGCGTACCTAATACACAATTGCATAAATATTAGTTCTCTTCCAAAACAGTATCTAACTGTTATATATTTAATTGAATGATGTCATGATTACCGTGAAATGTAATAACCGATATTGATCGAGAACAGAGTGCATGGATTTACTGGAGTAACAGGTGTTCAGAAAAGGTTGTAAATCCCAGTTTTGGTGAATTCTAGCATACATTGAAATCCATTGTGTTGTTACCATGTACCGACTCAGAAACCATAGTTTTGGTACCATTATCAGGCTCGTTATATATATATATATATATATATATATATATATATATATATATATATATATATATGATACATAGCGAGTTAGCTTTGAAGTCACATTTTCGAAGACTTTATATGAAGTTAACTTCACTACTGCAGGTTTACACATTCGTAAAGTAGATTGTACCATCCCATTTCCCATATTCTTAACCAAAATATATAGTGTAAAAAGGACGTAATAACAGCTCCTACTGATGAGTCACCAATAAGCACGACACGAATGTGCACGGGATTATACTTTCCGTTCATGCTGCCTCTGGTTTATCCTTCTGGTTACAACTGAACTAATTTGTTACTGGGTTCGCAACACCTAATGAATAATTGCATATATTTTAGCTTCTGCAACAAGGAACAAATAACTATTACATTTATTTGGCTTTCAGTTGAAATTAAAAGCTTTAAGCATTTTGTGCCCTGCGCTACTGTATGTTTTTGCCTTTTTCCTGCATTATTGTAATTTTCGATTCGAGAACTTTAAGTCTATTTGGACTACTTTGTTTTTTAACGATAATTGGCCTTCTCCATTCTTGTATTACACAATAGGTGTTAAGCAAGTATTTAGCGTGTATCCTTATATCTATCCGTCTGTCCTTTTGTCTGTACATATATCTGTCTTGAGTGTGCAGTTTGACGTTGGTGACAGTGGGTGGAAATATGATTAACAGCCTCGCGTCTCGAGTTGAAAAACATTGCCTTTGGCAATTTTGCATTTGTTTTGTTCAGTTCTCGCACTTAAGCTCACTGTCTAATAGCCTGAAATAATGACAGATTGACTTTTGAAGAGCGTTTGCGCGTGTAAAAATCTCTTTCGGTCTGACTCAGACGAATTATCGGTAGGAACTGTTCGCGCGCGCCCTTTTGTGTGTGTGTTGGCGGGGTTGTGTATGTTTTTGTTGGCAATGCCATATACGTGTGCAGTATGGGCTACGTCGTGTATGCCATAGCAGTTTTGACTATTTGTCACCTTATTTTTTGTACTCAATGAAGATGGTGAGTAACTGACTTCGAATGAATCTTAGCTTATTCCCACTTGTTGTTCCCATTAGCATAGACAGATTCTTGTTAAATACATTTTGCATACTGAGGGTAAATACCAGCCACACGTATTTAACCAGTCAGACAATAATACAGAACTGTCGTCAGTCATTTAACGATGTGTCTCGACTTTCCACAGTTATTATCAGAGTTCGACGGCAAAAAGATTGTATCCTATGTAATATTATTATTACTGTTAATATCATTAATTTTACTAAACGCTTCGTCACAACTTGAGTGGAACTTACAATAATCATGCACAGCATTACATATGCCGCTAGCAACTGATGGTTCACTGCCGCATAACCTTAAGAAAAATAAGAAAAAGAGTAATTCTAATGACAAGAGTAATATTTTAGGCAAACATTATAAAAGGAGGGCGACTTGCGAGGGTCAGGATCTAGTTAATATGAGTATATTTATTTAGATAACACACGTAAATGAGGCAAACTAAACCTCTACACAGCATCACTACGGCTAAATTAGCTTTAAGGCAAGGCGACATCGGCAAATCAACTTCTTTGCGATCTTCACTGTATCACGTCACAAATACAACGAAGCATAGCAAAGAACTCTGGCGAAATAATGAAAGAAAGTTATTTAGTTGAGTCTACCAGAAATCTGCAACAAGATCGCCACCGAGCTCGACTCATTGCCATATCGCGCTTGGTTTCCAATAAAGAACTATGATGCGCACGTGGTACTCATCCGCACAGACGATTGAGATTCATATTACCCAGTTTGAATGTAGTTAAAGTTAGCTGGTTCTGTCTCGCTAAAGTCTGTCCATCTCTTTTCTTCAATAAATCAGTCCCTTGTGAGATAATAATGGTTTACTTGACAATCGAATTGCAGGAATACACAGAACGTTACCGAACATGTGCTGGTCGATCAAAAATACGTCCACGGATGTCAGCGTTGGTTATTAATTGTTGGTATTCCACATAGTGCTATGCTTTTCAAACATCGGTGGCCGAAAGCCTGTGTTTATAATTATCAACTCGAAGGGGCCAAGTCCACTAAATTATAATAAAACTTCACGTGCAGATAAATTGCATACACTAACTTTTAGGCAGAGTGAAATACTCTCGTTTCTCAATAAATGGCAAAGGTTGCAGAAAGTCGCTCTTGCTTTCCAAATTTGCATACTCGCCTCATCACTCACATTGCCAGGAATGGGCGACCTAGTGTTCTTTTACAGTCCACATATAACCATGACAAGTACAACTTACAATAATTACATACTGCATCGGCAGTATAAAAAGGGTCGCCTTATCTGCTGAGCCATGCAGGGTGGATAAGCGAAAACAGGCTGCTGCAGGCAACTCCAACTCTTTATTCGATTCTGCGTCCTTTCCTTCCCCTTCCTCTTCTCAATCTTACAATAACACTCTTTTAGATACTATAAATATGGTTGGTTTAGATCATAACACTGAGCCCAATACTAGGTTGCCAAATATCGAAAATGGTTCTTGTAGACGATCATTCATTAAACCTAAGTTAGGTTTTAACGTAGGCGCATTTAATGTGCGAACATTAAAACAACTTGGACAGCAAGAATCTCTTGCTCGTACGTTGGATAAATTAGAAATCGACATATGTTGCGTATCTGAAACCAGAATACAGGATCCTACGTGTATTACAGAACCAGTTGCACCATCCCTATCTACGCGTTATTGGCTTCGAACATCTGGTTCCACAGAGTCCTCTCAAGCCGGTAAATGGGGCGTTGGTATTGCCCTTAGCGCGCGAGCTGAAGCTTGCTTAATTGAATGGATCCCTTTAAATAGTCGATTGTGTGCGGCACGTTTAAATACATCTACTAAAATCAAAGCCAAAAACCGTTATCATCGTTGCCTCTTCGTTGTATCTGCATATGCTCCTACCGATTGCAGCACAGAAGAAAGCAAGGACGCTTTTTGACTCCGAATTAAACTCCTTACTAAGTAAAGCACGAAGTTGGGATATAGTCCTGGTTATGGGTGACATGAATTCTCAAGTTGGTCGCTTAAGCAACACAGAATTTCATTTAGGTGGAAGATACACTCTAAGCTCGACTCGCAATGATAATGGTGAACGGCTTTTGGATAGCTGCGCTGAACATAGACTATATTTAAGTAGTACAAATTTCAGACGTAGTGTTAAACGTTGTGCTACATGGCGTCCTCCAGCACCCGGACAACGGTGGACTCAAATAGATCATGTAGCAATTAGTTATAGATGGCGTGGTTGCATCCAGGATTGTCGCTCTTTTTGGAACACTTATGTCGACTCGGACCATGCACTTATCCGTTGTAGATTTGCTCTAAAATTTTCCGGGAAAATAATTAAGAATAAACCCCAAATTGATGTAGGCAAACTCGAACAACCGTCCATCCGACAAAACTATGAAAATATTCTAAAGGCTAATCTAACTGGTCTGAATAGCGAAAATCCGAATATACTTTGGTCCAAGATAAGTTCCACTATGCACAATGCAGGTACTACTGTATGTGGCATAGCAGGCTCCCGTAGAAATAATCACTGGCTCTCTGTAAAATCTATGGAGATACTCGAAATAAGGCGCCAAATTCCATCTGGCTCGACTCATAATAATACCCGTCGCAATATAAGACGCCAACTTAAGCGCAGTCTAAAAGGCGATCTAGAAAACTTTTGGAACAGAAAGGCTGAAGAAATGGAAGTAGCTTTCGCGTCAGGTAATAGTCGCTGTTTGTTCCAACTTATACGCACAACAGGTCCGAGAAAGTTAAAAGTTAGCGAAACTATAAATAATAGTATTAACAAATTAATAACCGATAAGTCGTCTTGACAGATGGGCTGAACACTTTAGAGATCAATCTTCTTGGCCACCCGCGTCAGTTCCGCTTCCCGAAAGCATGTCTGCATCAACAGTGTGGAATGTTAGTCCCGAAGAACCATCCGAGTTAGAAGTACGCGATGCAATCCTATATCTTAAGCGCCGCAAAGTCGCCGGCCCCGATGATCTGCTTCCGGGATTGTTTAAGGATGGTGGCGATATAATTTCAGGAGCGTTGACCAAACTGTTTCATACTATATGGAATGAGGAAACCGTACCACTTGACTGGAATGCGTCGACCATCATTCCCATCTTCAAAAAAGGCAATCGTAATTCGTGCGATAACCATCGTGGTATAAGTTTGACTCCGGTCGTATCAAGGTTATTTGCTTCGATTATCCTACGTCGTCTTAGCGCTTCACGTGAATCACAAACAAGAGAAGAACAGGCCGGATTCCGCGCAGGACGAGGTTGTATAGATAATATTTTTACGTTAAGGCAAGTTCTCGAACAGAGACATTTATATCACCGTCCCACAATAGTCGTCTTTCTAGACTTCAAGGGTGCATTTGATTCGGTGGATCGCAATGTTTTATTCCATATCTTGTCGAAAAGCGGTGTGCCCACTAAATTTGTTAATATTATACGAGCTCTCTACACAAATACTTCTGGTCGCGTTAAGGTTTACAACGAATTAACGCATAACTTTACAACCAGCAGTGGTGTTCGTCAAGGTTTTCCACTTTCCCCATTTTTGTTTAATTTTGTAATCGATGCTATTATGAACAACACTCTCTCACACATTCAGGACGCTGGAGTTGAAGTTCTCCCGGGAGATAAACTAGTCGATCTTGACTATGCGGACGATATCGTACTATTATTCGACAATCAGCATGCTGCCCAGACCACCTTAAATAGATTAGCAAACGTTGTTCCGTCTTTCGGTATGAAATTCGCACCCTCTAAATGTAAGATACTGTTACAGGATCACCCACCACTCACTCCAACGTTGCGACTGCAGAATGAAGATCTTGACATAGTCGACAGGTTTACATATCTTGGGAGCTCTATCAATAACGTAGGCAATATGTCCGACGAGGTGAGAATACGGATCGCGAAAGCTAGAGTAGCTTTCTCGAACCTTCGTCATTTATGGAGAAACGCGAATATTTCACTTTGCCTTAAAGGTCGTGTTTACAATGCATGTGTACGCGCAGTCTTACTATACGCTAGTGAAACTTGGCCTCTTAGAGTTGATGATCTGAGACGCTTACAGGCATTCGATCATCGTTATTTAAGAAGTATTGCACATGTTGGGTACCAACAACGAATAACTAACGTTGACATCCGTAGACGTATTTTTGGATCTGACAATAAGTGCTCGTCTTTAGAAAAGCAAATAAGGCTCCATCAACTTCGTTGGCTCGGTCACGTTTTGCGTATGCCCTCATTCCGATTGCCCAATAGAGCTCTGTTCTCTCATCCAGCACCAAATTGGCGTAAGAAACAAGGTGGGCAGATTTTGACATGGCAGAAACAATTTAAGTCACTTACATCCAAATTGGGTAGTATAGGATCCACTCGTCTGCCGGGATGGGGTCCTCGTGCACATCACAGTTCTTGGTTAGAAACCCTTAGCGATATGGCAGCGAATCGAGCTCAGTGGCGATCTTGTTGCAGATGTATAGTAGAATCATCTTCGTAACTTTCTTTTCTTAGTAGGGCAAAGTTAGCTGCGAGGTTCGGTTTGGTTATGACGTGATACGGTGAAATCCGCAAGGAAGCTGTGTTGCTGATGTCGCCTTGCCCGAATGCTAACTTGGCCATAATGGTGTTGTGGAGAGGTTTAGTTTGCCTCATTTCTGTGAGTTATCCTGATAAATTTACTCATATTAGCAAGGTTTTCCTTCTCTCTCTACCCCTCTCCCTCTCTCGTAAATCTCAATAATAATTTATCTAAATTCACTTATATACTTTTTCTTCACTCCTTATGGTTATATGGCAGTGAAACATTAGTCACTTGACTTTTGTGTGGCTGGAAATGATGATGATGATTACCAGGTATTGATACTGCTTCCAAGATATGTAAACCTGTCAACTACGTACATTCTCATTACAGCCGTAATGTTAAAGTTAGTGATGTTTGATTCTATAAAAGAATTTTACATATAGAGCGTGCGAATTTCATATCGAGAGATGGAACGACGACTTTATTTATTCAAGTTTGCGCGGACAGAATATTTTTTGTCGAGTAATGGTATGCTATCGTATGCATAGTGAAAATCGGTTAATCTACCGCAGATGAGAACTTCGATGTCCGAATTCTGAACGTTTGGAAGAGTGTAATTAAAATGAAAACTAATAAAAAATTAAACAAAGATTGAGAAAGAAGACACCCTCGATGAGCAATGTTTTTATTAAAGTTGTGCGATAATTCATTAATGCGTCCAGAAGTGTTTGTGTGGAGAGCACATATAATGTTTAAACATTTTGTTGACACCACTTTTTGACAGAATTTCGAATAGAACATGGTACTAAATTGAGTCAAATGAACCCTTGAATTATAGAAAGATGACTATTGTGGGACAACGATATTCATTTCGCTGTTCAAATACTTGCCTTATAATACAATATGTAATTATCGTGAAGCTCTGGGGTGGCGTTAGATAATCGGAGCAAATAACCTAGACACGATTATTATCGCACTAATTATGATTTCCTTTTTTGAAGATAGTAATGATAGTCGAGTCGCTCCAAATAACAGGCTTATTCTTTTTATTCCATATAGAACGAAAATGATTTATCAACGTCGTACAAGTTGTCCTCACCATCCCTAAATGAGGTCCGTAACAGATCATCGAGGCCTGAATCTTTCCGATACCTAATAGATAAAATTGCATTCGGTATTTCTAATTCTGATGAGTGTTTGAGATTAGTGTTCCGCGTTGTGGATGCAGGCAACCTTCGGGGATCGGGACTGATGCAGATGCCTAAAAATTGTTTTCTGATGTGTTCAGCCGATATATCACGATTACATTATTATTAAATTTTTCGTTTCGCTATCTGTCTGGCGAATAAGTTGTAACAAACATAGGCATTTACGTGTTGCGAATGCTTTTTCCATCTCCCCAATCCTTCAAGTCGAACTGGGTTAAATATTGAAGTTTAGAATGTGCTTAAGGTGGCGTCTTATATCTCTACACGTGCTATCATAAGCTGACCTAGGAGAAATTTTGTGTCTAGTTTCGAGAATCTCAACTGATGTTTCCGAACTACAATGAATAATTCTACCGAAGCCTACAATTCCATATTCAGTAGTATCTGGATTGTGCATATTCCTCCAATTGACTGGTTTCGTCCTTATTGGGAATTCATCAAGTATTGGCCAGAATTTTCCGCAGACATGGCTCGAACCTGGGCATATCTACTTCGGAATCTGGTGCTCTAACCACTGAGCCACCCTACCGCACACTACACACAATTTTCAGTCATATACTAACTAATGTGACTCGATTAGTCTTTCTTTTAAGTGGACCTGATATGGTATTCAGTTAGAACCAAAGTTCCAACTAGCCATCCCCAATCTGTCTTTATTTAATAAACACAATGCCACATGGGGAAGTTGCATTTAAATGAACATTTTTATAATTAAACGAGCATTGGTTGCGTGGGTGGTGATAACATTTACTATAATCAGGGTTGCGGTCTTGATTTAAACACCTGACCCATTAATTACTTACATATGTCAGTATAAACTAAGAATTGTATAGTGTAGAAAAGGCAATTCATCCAGTAGACCGGTTTCGTCCTTATTGGGAACTCATCATGTACTGGCCAGAATTTGCCGCGGACAGGATACGAACCTGGGCACGTCTGCTTCGGAATCTGGTGCTCTAACCACGGAGCCACCCTGCCGCACACTACACACTATTTTCAGTTATATACTAACTAATGTAACTTGGTTAGTCAATTTTTCCTTTAGGTGGAGCTCATATGGCATCCATTTAGACCCAAAGTTCCAACTAAACATCCACAATCTGTCGATACTGGACAGACACCACTCTGGGTTGGGAAGTGTTATTTAATTGGACATTTATATAATTGAACAAACATTGGTTGGTTAGCTTGTACTAACTGAATTTAAGAACATAATGCGTCAGGTGTTTACATCAGGCTCGAAATCTTGCTTTTAGTAAATTACTGTAATCAAGGTTGCGATTTGAAATAAACACCTGATCCAATAAGTACTTTCATTAGTTCAATTGTGACCAGAAGGATAAACCAAAGGCAGCATGAACGGAAAGTATAATCTCATTCACATTCGTTCCGTGCTTACTGGCGACTCATCAGTAGGAGCCGGTATTACGCCCTTTAACCACTATATATTTGGTAGAAGAATGTGGAATAATAGGACGGTACAATCTCCTAGGAATAATAGGACGGTACAATCTCCTAAGAATAATAACATTCTTGTACCAAATATATAGTGGTTAAAGGGCGTAATACCGGCTCCTACTGATGAGTCGCCAGTAAGCACGAAACGAATGTGAATGAGATTATACTTTCCGTTCATGCTGCCTTTGGTTTATCCTTCTGGTCACAACTGAACTAATTTGTTACTAGGTTCGCAAAACCTAATACATACTTGCATATATATTAGTTCTTCGCAAAAACAGTATTTAAAGTACTTTCATTGTTTCAATATAAACTAAGAATTATATAATGTAGAAAGGCAATCCATACAGTAAGTATGTATTAGGTGTTGCGAACCTAGTAACAAATTAGTTCAGTTGTGACCAGAAGGATAAACCAAAGGCAGCATGAACGGAAAGTATAATCTCATGCACATTCGTTTCGTGCTTACTGGCGACTCATCATTAGGAGCCGGTATTACGCCCTTTAACCACTATATATTTGTTAGAAGAATGTGGAATAATAGGACGGTACAGTCTCCTAGACGAATGTGTAAACCTGTAATAGTGAAGCTAACATCATCTAAAGTCCATTTTAAAAGATGTATGGTTTTTCGCAGTGCTGTCCTTCTTGTTGTGGATTTGACCGCATTTTTCTTGTGCGGGACAATTGATAGCACTCATAGGTCGGTAAAATCTTGAACTTCCTTCATCTTCAGATGATGTAATTTTTGGCCTCAATTGATGGGCTCTCACTTGTCCCTTCTTCTTTAAGCCTTCAATTGCTGATATCAATGCCAGCAGTGTACGTGTATGTGAAGAATGATTGAATATTAACTGCAGTTTTTACTTCAATTGGAAATGAGTCAACCCGATCAAAGACAAAACAAAATTGGAAATAGTGACAAATCGGATCTTTGTGGAACTGCCCGTGTACAGCTATTACCCGCGTACGCAAAACGCGGCATTGATAACCTGAATGCTTACACACCGCAAAATATTGAGTTCAAAACCTATTTGAGGATGAAATTAGCTGATTGTCTGAATATGACGTTGGGTCAAGATTTTCCATCATCTAAAGTCAACGACAATGCGACTTCAATGCTATCCATACAGTAGACCGGTTTCGTTGCTCATTGAACTTAATGTGTATCTGCCACTTATATAAAATTCGTCTTCGCTTAAGCGCCCACCATGAGCATTCATCTCATTATGTCTAGACATCTCGACCAACTTTGTAGTGAAAGTAGCCTTGTTGTCGCTTTTACTGTAGTCGGTAGGAGAATATAATGATAAAACGAAAAACAAAAGTATATTAAGGGTTCTGAGATTGATTTTTGTAGTCGTCTATAAGCGTGCCGCAAAAAGATCCTTTCACATACGTCAGCTTCAGCTTGTGAGCTATGAAGAATACAAAATCCCCATTGTGGAGCTTGGGGAAATACCGTGGTACAATAGTAGTAGTAGCAGTTTTTTAATTAGAAGTATGAGTAGTATTTATATTGTTATTGTTATCTTTATTTACTATAATCAAAGTTGCGAACTTGATATAAATACCTTACCCATTAAGTACTTACATATGTCAGTATAAAGTGAGAAATGTATGCATTACAAAAGGGAATTCATCCAGTGGACCGGTTTCGTCCTTATTGGGAACTCATCACGTACTGGCACTCTAACCACTGAGCCACTCTGCCGAAAATTTTGTTCATATTATCATTGTTATATTTATTCTTATTACATTTATTTTCACATTCGTCTAATTTTTGTTAGAATTTCATTTTGGCTACTTTCATCTGCTTCCTAACCTTAGACTTTAATCAATTATTACACAGAACATATATATATATATATATATATATATATATATATATATATATATTATTGAGGATATAATGCTCGTCACTGTCTCGGTATTATCACTCACCTTTAGTGTAACTCATTATTGTGCTATTCTATCTCACAAGCAATTTTTAAAACTATCACAATCAACAACATTAGTAGCTTGCTGGCGGTTATAAAAGTAATCTAACTACAACCGTTGCATTTGCAATTGTTGTCAACATGTTATGTGTGCCAACATCATTATTATCATCATCTTCGTCATTTCAAAATGGCTATTTTGTGGTGCGTTCCATCATTAGCGCAAATTCTAACTGGCATGCTTATACATGAATATTGAAGTCATTCATGCGCGCTACTTTACAACACCTAAAACTATTTCATCCTACAACTCCCTCCCACTCTTCTCGTCGTTGTCTACCACTCTAAAAGTATCCACATGAACAGTCCGACAAGCCGTGCTTATCCGTGAAGAGGGTTTCTGTCATCTGTCTATAGAAGTAGAGAGGAATGCAGGTTTGCGGTCGAGTCAACACGTGCCAGAAAAGTGCTGTTATGACCAAACTGACCGGGTCAGTGCCAGTTTACTTTTGAGTGTTGTCGCCATCACGTATAAACGTCATTCAACCAGAAGTGTATTTGTATAGAGATGCAATACAGACTGTCCGACAGATAATAAACTCTTGGTTTATATATATATATATATATATATATAGGTATAGCTATATATATAGTATATATATATATATATATATATATATATATATATATATATATATATGATATATATATATATATATATATAAAACTGTTTATTTAATTAGGAAAAAGCTAAACATGACGTTTAGACTTGCCTGTTCATAAGCATGACCGTATTAGATGTTACACTTTTCCGATGTTATGACCAATTGCACCGGTTTTGTTAGAATACTCATTCCATATGCTGGTATTTAAAATGAGCTATTTTACACGCTTTGTTTGTAACAAGATGTATTTTATTTTATTCCATCATGGTTTGCTGAATGCTGACGGTAAAACAACTGCCAGTTAGCTATGTTACTTTATTCAAGGTTCCGATCTTGACATAAACACCTGACCAATTATGACATGCATTTATAAGTATAAATTAAGCATTGCATAATGTAGAATAGGCAATTCATCCAGTAGACCGATTTCGTCCTTATTAGACACTCATCAGTTGAAATCAGAGTTGTTGCTGCTGCCTCGATTTGAACTGGGTTATCTTTGGTTCAGCGCCACGCAATCATCCCCTTCGTCACCGAATCCGCGCATTGCATGCCATACGCTATGCTGTCTGTCGCGTTATGAGAGTTCGGGAATGATTAATTGGAATTTTGGTCGAACGCGCTACTGAGTAGGATCCATGTGAAGTAAAAACTGACCGAAACACATAAGTGGATAAATAACTTCAAATTGCATGCATTGTGAGTCTTTAGTAGCGTTGGAAATGAGATGCATGACTGTGAGCCAAACAAACCTGGTTTTATGTCTCGCCCGCAAAAATTTTAGCGACTACTGATGAATGTGGCCAATAAGGACGAAACGGGTATAATATATGATTGGCATTTTCTATCATACGCAATGTTTAGATTATTTTGACTAAAAGCACACAAACACATACATCTACATACTGTCAATTTTTAATATTTGTATGGTATTGTGAATTGTATGTTAAATAACGCATTATTATTTCACATGACCTTGTCAACAATGCAAAGCTAAAACCAGTCGGCTGAAACAAATATGCTGTTGATGTATTATGTGACATAGCTAGAACAATTATATCTAAACAGCTAACTTGATTGCCTATTGCTATTTAGTAGTCTGACCGCGAGATGTCTATTTCCATTAAACAGTTCTCATATGAAGAAAATGGACCGTGGTTCATTGAATTTTGCGAAGTCCAGTCAAATGTTGGTTGGTCAAAACTGAAAATTGTAAACAGTGCCCAGGTCCTGGCGCATATGAGATAAATTGTTTGATTCTGGATAAAATGAGTTCAGATTTAAACCATAGTTTCGGTGATTTTAGATAGCATCTACGAGTGTCCGATCAGAATGAGACTAAACAAGTTGATTAATTACGTAGACCCTCTCAAACTTTGTTAAATTGATGCCTTTTATATTTGAATTCTGATAGAAGGACTGATTATAAGTATGATGTCATTATAAACCTAATATTGTATCCAGTAGACAGGTTAAATTCTTATTGCGAACTCTTCAAGTCCAGAATTTGCCGTGAACGGGATATGAACCTGGGCATATTTGCTTCGGAATCTATGACTCCATCCACTGTGCTACCTGGATTTGAGCACAGTTAGACTATTAAACGTGCTGACTCATTCTGTCCGGTCTTCGTCCTCATTAAAGAACAAATGACACAACCACACTATATATATATATATATATATATATATAGATATATATATATAGATATCATACATATATATATATATATATATATGTATATGTATATTTTGATAAGCTCGCATGTGGCTATCAACCCAGTTGTTCTCACAAATATTTTTAGTGCCTTCCTCAGTCTACAGTTCATCACACCAAATAAAGAAAAAATAATTCAAGTTAAATACTGTTTGTTGCGAAGAGCTAATATATATGCAAGTATGTATTAGGTTTTGCGAATCTAGTAACAAATTAGTTCAGTTGTGACCAGAAGGATAAACCAAAGGCAGCATGAACGGAAAGTATAATCTCATGCACATTCGTTTCGTGCTTACTGGCGACTCATCAGTAGGAGCTGGTATTACGCCATTTAACCACTATATATTTGGTAGAAGAATGTGGAATAATAGGACGGTACAATCTCCTAGACGAATGTGTAAACCTGTAATAGTGAAGCTAACATAATCTAAAGTCAACGACAATGCGACTTCAATGCTAACTCACACTATATAATATATATACTGAGTCTGTAAAGGATACTAACACTATGGCTATTGTGTTAGTAACTGATATCTTTTTTGAAATCGATGAGTACCGGATACTAACACTATGGTTTCCGAGTCGGTACATGATACCAACCTGATGGATATAAATTTATGCTAAAGTTCACACAAATTGAGAATTACAACAATTTCCGAACACCTGTTACTCCAGTTAAATCACCAAATAATTCAAGTGTTAAATATCGTTTAGAAAGTTTCGTTTATAATTATGACTGGCTACTACCATGATAGCTACTGACATTAAACTAGATAAGCGTGCGTCACGTTTGTGTGTGTGGGTCTATAAATTCAAAGCTTACAGTTCAATAAAATTACATTCACGTGCATAATTTTCTAAGTGAAGCTGCAGTGATTGAATGTCAATTTGCATTTACATGCGCCAGACTTTTCATTTACCATGTTAAATGAAGTTATTGGGGGGTAAAATCAGGGGTTGCGCACTTAGTAACAAATTCGTTCAAATAAGAATAGAAGAATAAACCAAATATCGCATGAACGGAAAGTTGAATTCCGTGCATATTCGTTTTGTGCTTACTGGCGACTCATCAGTAGGAGTCGGTTTTACGCCCTTTAACCACTATATATTTGGTTGAGGAATATGGGAAAATTGGACGGTAAAATCTCCTTTAAGCATGTGTAAACTTGCAGTAGTGAAGTTAATTTCATATAAAGTCTTCGACAATGGACTTCAAAGCTAACTAACTATATATATATATAGAGCATATATATATATATATATATATATATATATATATATATATATATATATAAAATATCAGTTCAAAGTGTACCAACACTATGGCGCTGTGTCTGCACTCGATGCCAGCATTATGGTATGCCAAAGTTTACCAAAATTAATAGTTGCAAGTATTTAGAAAAAACCCGTTTATCCAGCAAATCCAAAACCAGTGGTTTGAGAGGGGACGTTCTGATACAAATATTCTTGAAGTAAAATCAAACTGGGAAAATTAATCTAAATATTAGTACGTAGATAATGAACCATTTAATTATTTGAAGTTAAGGTATATGAATTCCAGATAAGGAATTACCTAACGGATGAAAGATGATAGTTATATTGTTTTGAAAGGTGATGATTATCAAAAAGGTTAGACTCAATAAGAACTCTTAGTTAATAGATACAATAAGATAACAAGAGGTAAAGGATGGTACTGTAGATAATTCTAAATTTTTTAAGAAGAAGTAAATTTATACGGTTATACAAGCTTATCTTAATCCAATTTTCTTAATCATTTGCTGATGCTTTTCCGATTGTGATTTGTGTACTCGTCGATAAAGTAAAATAGAAAGAGAGAAAAAGAGAGCGCGCAAGAGGGAAAGGAAGAATGCGATTGTGCGAGGTATAGATTTGTTCGTTCACCTCTACACTATTAAGAGACAATTGTGGTCTGTATTTGTATCATACATAATTAGCTTATGTTAATGCATATACCTGAATTAGTCTGATATTAAAGATTCAACTACGTAAGCGGTTTACTGTCTTTCGTAGGGATGTGTATGATTAACCTACTTTATTTAATATTAAACACACACACACACACACATATATATATATATATATATATATATATATATATATATATGCGTGTATTCAACAGATTTCATTTGTAATGTGTAACACTTTCACGGTTGTGTATTTTTGAATGTTTGCACAGTGTGAGCTTCAAATATTGAATCTCCGCGAGTTGCGTTCTCGGGTTGTCGCTTTGCACTAGCAGTTTCGCAAAGATCCGATTGATCCCCGTTTCCAAGTACGCATTGAGTATATTGCTGTTTGTTTCGGTATTTATATATTATATAGAGTGAGTTAGCGTTCAAGTCGAAGTGTCGTACACTTTATATGATGTTAGCTTCACTGCTACAGGTTTACACATTCGTCTAGGTGATTGTACCGTCCTATTATCCCATGTTTCTCACCCAAATATAGAGTGGTTAAAAGGCGTAATACCGGCTCCTACTGACGAGTCGCCAGTAAGCACGAAACGAATGTGCATGAGATTATGCTATCCGTTCATGCTGCCTTTGGTTTATCCTTCTGGTCACAATTGAATTAATTTGTTACCTAGTTTGCAACGCCAAATACATAGACACATTGAGTTTGTCTTTTTATTGGCTGGATGCAGATTCGTCACTTTCTTTCCAAGGCTTCAACATCGTTCATACTAACTATTGAAAATGAGGTACGATCTAATATTGTTAACTTGCGATGTTTCGGAACCTAATCACCGATTCCATAATCAGGCCACTATACACAGCATAATACTCACAATAACAGATTTAAGCTAATGCGAGTATTCTGCTGTGTATAGTTGCCTGATGGTGGAACCAGAAATTAGGTCCCGAAACGTCGCAAGCCAACGAAGATTAGATCTTACCTCATTTCCAGTGGTTAGTATACGCAATGTTGAAGCTTTCGGAAGAAATGGACGAATCCGCACCCAGCCAAAACGAAGACCAGATCCATGTGTACTGGGAAATTGGAATCCATCGGATCTTCGCGGAACTGACAGTGCAAAGCAACAACCCGCGAATGAAACTCACGGAGAGTCAACATATGAAGCTCGCACTGCGCACCGATCCTTCAAATCGTATTGTTCTATGTGTTCACGTCTTATGTTTACGCATATTTTTATATGTGAATGTGTGCATTGCAAATTATTTAATCTATTCATGTATTGGCCTTTGCAAAAAAATAATTTTGATGATCAGTGAAGAAATTCCCAAACTGGGTGCTGGTTCTGAGTTAAATTCAGAAATCGCACATACGTCTCCTGCTGGCGGTTCAACGACATATAAATCTCGCTGGCGTCTTGAAGCGTGTCTAGCAACAGGAGGACACACTGATTGGGTTCGTGACGTTGCCTGGGCCCCAGGCCTTTGTTTGGCACGTCAACAGATTGCTAGCTGTGGCCAAGACGGCCGGCTTATTGTTTGGCAGTCAGTGAACTCTGCACAAGTTTCGCGTTCAACTAGAGGGCTTGGTGGTGAAGGCGTGGCTGCAACCCGTCAAAGGGCAAAGGATACACGAAAAGAAAAACTGAAGGAGGCATCGAGCGGTGAGTTGGAGACCAGCGAGGTGACTAAGTGGAATCCGGTCATCTTGCATCAATACACAGATGCTGTTTGGCATGTGTCCTGGTCTCTGACCGGAAATATTCTTTCAGCATCTAGTGGGGACAACAAGGTAGTGTTTTAAGCTTTATTATCATTTTCAGTCTCGTTAACGTGATGAGCATTAGATTTTTACTCAATTTGAACTTCTTTCTTGCACACTAGAGGTGAGAGTCGCATATCTAATTTTGCTTTCCATATCTATGGAATACGGTTTGATCCTCGCTAGTCAGTTTGCCGTCATACTCTGGTGATGATCATGGAAGGTTGAAACGCGTCAGTGCGTTGCGACTGGCGGTAGTTTAGTTATGTTGCTCGACGACTGGTTAAATACAATGGGATTGGTGTTTACATCAGGCTCGTAAACTTGATTTAAAGAATGTGTTACCACCACCCGCACACTCAATTATTGTTTAAGCTATTCAGTAGTTTTTGTCACATATCATTACATATTTGCACGCCACAAAATGGCGCATGTAGGTATGCATGTATGTAAGTAAAATAGATTCAGTTAAACATAATGAATACACATGTACATCTATCTAAACGAAACTAATGGCAATGTATATTAATTTACCCTTTGCACGTGTCAATATAGTTATTGTTCTATTAACGTTTGAAATGCTGAATTACCCGTGTGATCGAAATAGGTAAGGTTGTGACTAGACACAAACGAAATCAAATTAGTAAAATAGTATGACTAATGAAGACATGAAATAAAAAAAGTAATGGTTAGACAAGCAAATGATGAATACTGTTTCACGAAAGAATAGGCAGTTTAATGGAAAATGTTAAGTCCTTGAATTAGCCGTCAACTCAGTAAGAGCTTTAAAAATAAACGAATAGTTAAATAATGGCATTTAGAAGTACTGCATCCTCAATAATTGATAAACCAATAGTTAGATAATAAGCCCACAGATAAGCCAGTCTTAATTCGATTTTCTTATTTGTTCCTCTCTCTCTGCATATATATATATATATATATATATATATATATATGATATATAGAGAGAGAGAGAGTATTTTTATGTTGCCTCGCCCAAATGTTGACTTAGCTATAATGGTGTTGAGGCGAGGTTTAGTTTGCCTCATTTCTGTTAGTTATCTTGATAAACATACTGATAGTAACTAGGTATTCTTTCTTTCTCTCCCGTAGTCTCACTAATAATTTGTTTCTAAATTATCATTTCTTGTGTTATTTTTATATATTTGCCCCGCTTCTTCTGATTATATGAGCATGATGATTATGACGATATCCTTATTTTTTTACTGGATCTAGCTACAGCTTCTGATTCGCAAGTTTCAATTCTTTTAAGAATAATTTATAATTGTTGTTTATGGATTTGAGTTTGTCAGAGACTACTCTATATAATTGTGTGCCATTCATGTTATGCAATATTTTGATATGACTAGCCCACCAGAAAGTTTGTAATCCATTACGCATCGCTTGGTAGCTCGTCGTTCAATAAAAAAACTTGCAATTTGATGCTGGATTTACAGCGTTATGTCAGGTAGAGCGTCAAATTTTCTGCAATGCAGTGTGCTTGCCCAATCATTCGGTCTGCTTAGTAAGTTAATTAAAAGAAACATGCTGCAGGACAGGGAATAGATTTACTACATTTTCCTTGTTGAGCGCCACAAGGTGTTTGCATCCACTGTCCACCTGATTAGTCCATCTGATTTTGACAATCAATATGTCTTAACATATCATCATTATCACCACGCTCAGCCATAAAAAAGCCAAAAGTGATTAATATTTCACCGCCATATAACCATAAGAATCGAAAAATTTATTTATAAATTTTTTTGATCCTCAAAACGTATAAAGTTATAGAAACCCATGCTAGAATTGTTATTTCACCAACGTGAAATTGACCAAATTGCTGTTTCACATACGCACATGTATGCATGCCTACTGACCATTCAGCAGTCAACAGAGACAGCTGAGAATGCATTTGGCTTGTAGTTGTGAGCGTTAGGCTTCCCTCCTAATAGCCTCGTATCGTCGGTCGACTTCCTCTTACTCTAGCTGTAGTTGCTGCATGTTATCATGCCAAATATGGATGGTTGTCGGAAGAATCAACAGGAAAAAATCGTAAAGTATACCTGTATACCTTTAGTACAAACGAGGCTCGTGATGTCAATGCTAGTACGACTGGCTTGGACTTGGCGGTCGTCACGCCGTCATTTCCATTGCCACGGCCTGATATATAACGCATGTAGAATAGAGCGTTTGCTGATCGATGCCTGTTTGCTATTTATCATCTAGTCGGACTACGCGCTACTTTGCGTTTTATGCTATTTTTAGGTGACCCTTTGGAAGGAGAATCTGGAAGGAAATTGGCAGCCGCTTACAGAACTGAGTCGGGGTCGGCAAACTCATAATGAATCAGAGGGACATGATCAAAAGGGGAGCACTGATGATGATGACGACGACGATGATGAGGAGGAGGAGGTCGACAACGCAGAGGAGGAGGATGATGATGAGGAGGAGGAGGGTGGTAATGCTGATAGGGTGCGGGTTGTGGCTAGCCATAAGGAAAATGCTAATATGAATATACCGCGTATGAATAATGTAGCCGGCTACCGATCTGAGACTGCGGCCTCTGGAGATTTCAGGTTCGCTCAGCAAACGAGAAACAAATTTTCAGTAAGTTTTTGAGTTTGCAATACAAGTCTTTACTGATTTGCAGTTCCGCTTCGAAGAAAAATTGCCTTATAAATATGTAATTAATCAAATGCGTATGTGCATTACAAATCACCAATGTTGCATTCAGCCTAAGGTGTTTCACGTTCTGTAAACATTACCGGTTTTAGTGCTTCTATGTTATGTGACTGACTAATTTCAGAAATCTTCACCCACACGATATTGACAAACGGAAAACTTAATCTCCAGAATGGTTGGTTAAAGAGGTTCCTACGTCAATATGGCAGATTTATCTTGGCTTCTCCTCTGGATACTGCTTGCCACTAGGCCACTACAAATTGTCGCAAATACATATTTTTCATGGTTAATAAGGTTGCGATGCGTCGTGATTAATTATTTTGAATCGCGGATAATTATGTCGGGTTACGTGAATTCTGATCCAAGCCTTCTACTGTCCTAGTCATCAAACGGAGTTGACTCGGTTGCCTGGATAGCAAGATGTGTGAGTGGTATTCTCAAACAAATCACCAAGCAGTTCAATCAGCGTTCCACAACAAGGTTCTAAGTGGAGGATTCATCATTAATTTTGCATCTTCATTGATGCTTCATAAAACCTAGCTGGCATTGGCCCTCACAAAACCGAGCGAAAACATCGGTTAGAAAAGATGTCCAGACGCTAACAGCCATAGTTGGTAACATCCAAATTCTCCACAATATAAAGTAAGACTTCATAAATTTCCGAGATTTGATTGTTCATTTTAGATCCTAGCAATAAAAAATACACTGACAACTGGTTTTAGCGTGGAAACGTAACGCAATATGTTGAGCTTGTAGTGCAACTTTTGAGGCTATCAGAAGTAAGAGTCTTATTTTGATTTTTAGTACGGTAGATATGCAAAGCGATTTTAAGCCTCATTAGTCAACCGCGCAAACAATTATTGTTGAATTGTATTGCCTATATATGTATATGTGGCGAAAGCTGCAAACAGTTAATGTTCATGACTGCATAGAAATTGTGCAGCCGACATTTCCAGTCAAGTTCAATGTATGCGAGACTGCTAGAGGTGAGAGCCGCATATCTAAATTTGATTTCCATAAATATTCAATGCGGTTTGATCCTCGATAGTCAGTTTGCCGTCGTACTCTGATGATGATCATGGGAGGTCGAAACGCGTCAGTGCGTTGCAGCTGGCGGTAGTTTTGTTCTGTTGTTCGACGACTGGTTAAATACAATGGGATTGGTGTTAACTTCAAGCTCGCAAACTTGATTTAAAGAATTTTTACCACCACCCGCGCAATCAATTATTGTTTAATTGTATTGCCTATATATGTATATGTGGCGAAAGCTGCAAACAGTTAATGTTCGTGACTGCATAGAAATTGTGCAGCCGACATTTCCAGTCAAGTTCATTGTATGCGAGACAGCTAGATGTGAGAGCCGCATATCTAAATTTGATTTCCATAAATATTCAATGCGATTTGATCCTCGCTAGTCAGTTTGCCGTCGTACTCTGATGATGATCATGGAAGGTCGAAACGCGTCAGTGCGTTGCGGCTGGCGGTAGTTTTGTTATGTTGTTCGACGACTGGTTAAATACAATGGAATTGGTGTTTACTTCAAGCTAGCAAAATTGATATAAATAAAAAATCAAAATGTGTTTGGAAATGTAACTTTCTGTGGTAGTGTCGTTTTGCGCGAATATGTCAAAAATGTGGACACGTGTGTGTATAAATTTCGCTAACATGACCTGAATGATTAAACGATTAAAGAGTGCCTACAGTGTCACATACAGTGGTACCTGCAATGTGCCTAGAACATCTTGTTTTTTTCCACAGTTAGTTCGAATTTTAATCACGAAGATCAGATAACATCCTGTCTGGAAAGACGGCTTTTCTAGTTTGCGTACATTTGAGTTTTAGTCTGATTTGGTTTGCAGGAAAATTTGAGTGAAAATCTACAACGGATAAGTGTATGGTCCGGGTCGACATTTGCGTTGCAAAATGAGCGCCAGTTCTAGATGCAACGAAACCAGCTATAATTAATTGCTACATAATCTATTTTGCTCCAAAGCTGTCTGGGAATTGGAGCATGTCATGCGTCGCAACGCTTTACACTATATCGGAAGATTGTGCTACTCGAGTAATCTATGCTCCGCACAGCTGTCGAACAATAGTTTATCATTAGCGTTTGTGTATTGAACTCAAATTGTATCTGCCATTTAGATACGATGATCTATCCAGTTAAATTAGCTTGAGTTCGTGAGCTATGGACAATGACCACTACTAATTGTCCGGCCTGAGAAAGTTCCATGGTACTATGTGCTCGAAGCCAATCACAATTAGGAAAGGACAGTGCACCCAGTTCTGTAATACACCTAGGTTCCTGCATTCTAATTTCGGATACACAACATATTTCGATTGCGAATTTTTAAAGTACGTGCCAGAGCCTCTTGCTTCAAATTTTTTTTGATGTTCTTAACGTTAAATGTGCTGGTGTTAAAACTATTTTTCATATTTGACAATCCGATTTAATAAAAATCAGCAAATTAAATTATGTATTAGGTGTTGCGCACCTAGTAACAGATCCTTTCCAATGAGAACAAAAGGATTAACCAAAGTCAGTATGAATGAAATGTATAATCTCATGTGCATGTTCGTTTCGTACTTACTGGCGAGTCATCAATGGGAGCTGGTTTTGCAGCCTATGTTCACTATATACTTGTTTAAGAAATATGGGACAATTGGACGGCACAATCTTCTATACGAACGTGTATTCAATCAATAATTGGGTTAATTTCATTTAAATTCTTCCAAAATGCGAATTCAAAGTCAGCTCACTTTGTTATATATTCTGAGTCTGTAAAGTATAACGACACAAAAGTTGTTGCGTTTGTACATGGTAAAAACACAATAGATTTCAAGATATGCTAAATCTCAACAAAATTTAGAATAACAACTACTTCTGAACAACTGTTACCCAAGCAAATCCACGCACTCTGGTCAGTTATCACATTTCGCGGTAATCATGACATCATTCAATTAGATATATAACAGTTAAATACTGTTTGTTGCAGATAACTAGTATATATGCAATTGTGTGGTAGGTATTACGAACCTATTAACAAATTAGTTCAGTTGTGACCAGAAGGATAAACCAAAGGCAGCATGGACTGAAAGTATAATCTCATGCACATTCGTTTCGTGCTTACTGGCGACTCATCAGTTGGAGCCGGTAGTACGCCCTTTAACCACTATATATTTGGATGAGGAATGTGTGATAATAGGACGGTACAATCTCCTAGACGAATGTTTAAACCTGCAATAGTGAAGCTAACATCTTGTAAAGTCCTAGACAATGCGACTTCAACGCTAACTCACACTATATAAAATATATATACCGTGTCTGTAAAAGATACTAACACTATGGCTGTTGTGTTAGTCACCGATACCAACATTATAGTAACGAAAAGGTACATGGTACTTACACGATGGATATCATTGTATGCTATAGTTCATTGAAATTGAGAATTACAACTATTTATGAACACCTGTTACCCAAGCAAATCCATGCACTCTGGCCTAGATCGATATCAGTTATCACATTTCGCGGTAAGCATGACATCATTCAATTAAATGTATATAACAGTTAGATAATGCTTGTTGCAGATAACTAGTATATATGCAATTGTGTGGTAGGTATTGCGCATCTACTAGAAACTTGATTTAAAGTTAGCATAAACGGAAGGTATTATATCATATACACACGAATTTCATTCTTAAAGGAAACTCATCAGTTGGAGCCGGTACTTCTCCCTTTACTCACAGTATATTTGGTCAAGGAATGTGGGACATTTGGAGGCAAAATTTTATACTCGAATTTTTATACAAGCAGTAATGGAGGTGATTTCATATAAAAATTTTCGACAATAAGACTTAAAAGCCAACTCACTATATATAATATATTTACCAAGCCTGTGAATGATACTATTAATGGCTATTGTGTCAGTACCTGATACCAACACTATGGTTGCCGAGTCGGTACATGGCACCAACATAATTAACTTCAAGGTATGCTAAATTTCAATAAAATTGAGAACTACTACTTCTGAACACTTGTTACTCCAGCAAATCCATACACTGATGACTCGTCAGTAAGAACGAAATGAATGCGCACGAGATTATACTTTTCGTTCATGCTGTCTTTGTTTTATCCTTCTGGTCTTATTTGTACTGCGCTTCTAGGTTCGCAACACCTAAAAGAGCGTTATTTTTAGGTTGACAAGAGAAAATTGGAAGAATCTGAAATTAAGATTTTTGAATTAGCCTAAATTCTCCCTACCTTCCTGCACAGCTTAGCAATTTATCCTCTCTTTTTATCCTGCATTCAGTATATGTCTTATTATTCCTGATTAAATTTTTACATGTTTAACAATGTATCCTCTAAGTAACTTGATTGTATTTTAAAATTTAAAATATCTTTTATTTAAATTTTATGCGTAATTAAGAATTTTCTATTTGTTTTATTTATTTTTTCTATATTACATCAGACGGTAGCCTCGTCTCCTGTTGCCAACAGTTCGCTTCCTGTTTCCATTTCTGCTGGAGCAAGTACGTCTGTATTTTCGGTAGCTGATATGTCGTCGACGGGGTGTGCTCAGAAAAGCTTAGGAAATCAGGCTTCATTTGCAGCCGGTGGATACCAAACGACAGGGCATGTTCAGACATTCACAGAAAATCAGGCCGTCTCAACACCAGGTCACCAGCAACAAATGGGGTTTAATTATCAAACCGCAACGAATCGGGCTTCGCCTGCGTTAGGTATGCACCAGGCATTTGGTTTTGACCAACAAAATTTCACAAATCAGGCTTCTTCTGTAGTTGGCCAGCCACAACCAATGGGTTCCAAATCTCAAGGATCAATACAACGGGTTTCTTCTGCAGTAGGCCAAAACCAGCCAATGGCATTTGACCACCAAGCGGTTACAAACCAGACCTCGACGTCACAAACCCAACAACTATCAACTACTCAAGCCTTATCTCCGGCGGGACAACAACAGCAACAAGTACAGCAGAAGCAGCAACAACAACCATCCAAAGGAGACCTGCAGATGAACGCTTGGTATGCCGACTACTATTCAGGTGCCAGTAAAGAGCTCAACAGTTCATTCCAACTCGGTACGCTTAATCCTGGTGGCAGTGTATTGTCCGCCACGTCGAACTATGATAATAATAGTAATATTGGAAATGCGACATCGGCTGTTGGTGTTGGGCATCCATATTCTGGTGCTGCTTACCAATTTTCTGGCTCATTTCCCAACAGTATGACTGTTGATCAGCGTCAGTTGCAAACTGGTCAGTTTGGCGATTCAAATACCGGTAATAGTGCATACTACGGGCAACCACCAATTCAGCAAAATCCAAAAGCAAATGTTTAATTATATATATATATATATATATATATATATATATATATATATATATATATAGAGAGAGAGAGAGAGAGAGCAAATAGGAAATGGTGTTGGTTGAAGTACAACTGGGCAAGAAGTGGTTTAAACCGTAAACAATCGAGTTCGATTTTCGTGCAGGACTTCACCCCTTCCGCGATGATCCTCCGTTTTTAAGCAAAGAATTATCAGTCAGTGACCCACGACAGGCTAACTTTGGCTGGCGCTGGAATTATCAATTTTCTGTTAAGACAATTGACACGCTTAAACGTCAGTCAGTACACATTCACTGGCAGCTAAAGTTATTAACATAGAATGAGTAATTATTTTTATTGACAAAGTGCAAGTTGCAAAAAAGTTACGAGTCGAAATTATCTGAATATCCGGATCAGATTAATCATCATTTGACTTGTCACATAAAATGTGAAATAGTTTGTTGCGTTCACCACAGCTTGACATAAATTGGCAAACCCGTGCAAATATGTTCAGATTTAGATCACGTGGCTTTCGGCACAAAATGTATGTGTCAATTCCTGACTGTTAACGAGTACTTTTCAATCGTTTTGAAGCTTCAGCATTTAATTGATCGCTAGAGCCACTTGGGCTCGAAATTGACTTTTTTTGTGTTTTTAGCATTTTACTGGCGCTAAGCATGTCACTTCTCGTTGCAACGGAATCATGTGCATGTTTGGCGATTTAATAATGTACATCACGGTATATTTATTAACCGAAGCGATGTGGCTTTTTGTCCATTTTATTTATTCCACTGTGCTGTTAATTGCATATACACACACACACAGAGGTGGAGAACTTTCTTACCTACTGTAGGTTTCACAATAGCCTCTGCTAATAAGGCAGAATTTACTCGGCTTATCAGTTTGACCACTTGTTCTTCTGCACCCAATCAATACTATTCGTCGGAAGGTTATGCTCAATTTGGGCTATCGACGCTTGTGACCGTTTTTAGAATTTGTACTGCTAACCATACATATCGAAATGAAACCGTGGATTTTATGCCTAACTTAGTATGTGCTCTGGCACTTCAGCTCCGGTTTGCCTACTAAGCTTTTCTTAAAATTTGATCTACAGAAGCTGAGTTTGGTAAATATGTTTGATGCGTTTCAGTGAAAACAATCACAATAAAATGGGCTAGTGAAGTCTCGTGTTGGTTGAAGAGTTTTGGCATGTGAGGTTGACAGCGGTTTATGTAATATGCTGTATATTAATCATTATCTACAAAATGGTTGATTAATTTACGAATAATACGGAGAGAGGGGGTAGATAATTGGCAGCGCTACATTCTGGGTATAACAGGTGTATTCCAAACTACTACTGATTGCCATTGAGTGGTCCAAGGAGTGATGTAGTACCAGACAATTCTGGAATTATTTGCGTAGGCTTTATCGTATTGTTAATGACTATGTATGTATATATGTATGTATATTTGCATATATATATATATATATGCGTATATGCCTGTACATGTATTTATGTTTGTATGTATGTATATATATTATTGTGTATGTATGTATGCATTATGATGTATGTATGTATGTATGTATGTATGTATGTATGTATGTATGTATGTATGTATGTATGTATGTATGTATGTATGTATGTATGTATGTATGTATGTATGTATGTATGTATGTATGTATGTATGTATGTATGTATGTATGTATGTATTTATGTCTTTCGAATACTTTGTGTACAACCAATGCTATTTAGCGAGAGATTAGCCTACCTTGATAGAGTTTCCTTTAATCGTCTTTGATTCGATTTGACTGAAAGTGTTTTACTGTGGCGCAACTGGACTACGTATGGGATTGATGGTTGCCTCAAGTCCATAAACCTTATTTAAATAATAGGTCTTCCATTTAGTCGATTTATCTACGTTGCTCAGACAATCAGTTATTGTCTAATAAGATGTCTTGCGAGGCGTCTGAACGAATAGAATTGTCGTTTCTTCTGGTTCAGCTTATACGTGTTTTTGTTTTGTTGCCATTGATGATGACGTCAAAGATTGAAATAGAAATTTGTCTAAGTGAATATGTGGATACGTGTGTGCTTGCGATTGTGTCTCCGTGTGTGTGTTCGTATTTATCTCACACGATTGCCATATGTGTGCTAAATTTTTGGCCTGTAGTTTTGCATGTTTTGCAGATGAGGCGCAGTTGCGTAATCGCAACAGATGCACCGGCTGTTGTCTATTTTTCTATTTAGTCTGCCGATGCTTAGGTTTTTATCGCAGTTTCACATGTTCTTTGATCATAGCGGATAGCACAGTTTGATAGCTCTGCTCATATATATATTCTTTAATTATTCACCCTATACTAAAGGTGACCTTGAGCGGGCTGGTTGAGGCCCTAATAAGGAAATGTGTTTCTAACAGTCATATGAAAATCCATTTTTGATTACAAACGATTTTCAAGTTCATATCACACTTTTGTTCAATATATAAGTTACTGTGAATCGTAATAGTAATTTTTGTTTTGTTTATAAAGATGAACCTGAATATCCATTCGCATGTTCCAACTGATTGTTTAATTAATCAGTCATTTTATGTGAACGTCAAATCAGCCAATTTGTCGACTTTAAGGCGGCTCCATTGCCCATTCACCAAAAATTTCTTTCCACCCGTTTTCCTACTGGCTTACCCTATATTCACATAATAGTCTTTTGGTCTATCTGTCTGTGGAAATTTCTGTATGGCCGTCTTTCTGCCTAACCTTTTCTTCTGCTCCTTCTCTCACTTTGCGCCTTCCACGTTTGTGTGTATTAAAGATGGTAGTCATTCATTGGCGTGCATTTATTTATATATTAGTTCATTCATTCGGCAGGTGAGTCAGTCATCTACTTGTGTCATGAATTCACTTACTCAATTGTTGAGCAGGCCAGCTGATAACTCATCACTCGTACTTGCCTTAGCTTATTAAATCAAGCAATCTCGCAGCAGGCGTGTTTTCACAGTTACCTTGGCATTCGTTCAAATTAAATGTTCTCTCGCTTTAATATAGTCTCTTATTAAACATGTTGTAGGTAACATAGGTTTGGCGGTGTTTGTCTCTAGTCTGCCTAAAGAGACCGTTACTGGTGACGTACTTCTGGTTAGTTTAACTTGGATGGGTGAAGAAGTTCTAACAACAATAATGTCATTATCGCCCGAGTTTTATTGCATAGTTTTATTTTGTTCTATTTGAGGGACCATACAACGTGGGCATATGCTAAGCATCTTATGGGAATTAACTCCCCTTACGTTGGGTTTTTTTTCAAATGATTCAATGCATACTTTATGCACTAGCGCAAAATATGTTAATCTCCCAAGAGATGAGCAAGCAAATGAGGACAAAACGGTGCTCAGCAAGCCTAGCTTATTTACTGTCTTTCTTCTATTGATTAGTTTTATCGTTTTGTTATAAGGATAATGTCTCTGTGTGTCACTGAGCGTTTGGGCTTTGATTGCATAACGATGGTCGTTTTCTTATGTATGCGTATAATTAATTTAATCTAAGTAGTCTGTATACTTTTGTTTAGTGCAATACAATATACTTTCATATGTGGTTTGACTTGAAAGCAATCCTATTTAAGAGCTTAGTTTCAATACCGTTGCGCGCTACGACACATTTTTTAGATTGAAGCCAAATGCCGGTGTGACCTAGTCGATAAGGAGATAGTCCGTTGCGCTTATTTTTATTATTTCGATCATTAGTAAGGAGAAGATAATTTGTCTAGAAATTAATTTTTTTTGAAAGTTGTCTTTCTGGTGCATGTGGCTTCATTTAGTCATGCAAAGATATTGTGACTTCTTGTAACAATATGTTCTGTGGTAAAAGGTGTACCCAGCACTATAATTCGTTACCACGTCATCAGTTCAGACTATTTTTTTGTTCAGAATTTTGCATTACTTTTGGTGTTCGTGGTTTTCGTTAGCCGCATTGAAGTTTTTGTGCTTGAATCGTATTGAATAGACTGATAGTGGCAGGATAAAAAAGTGCTTGACTTGGAATTTTTCATTATCTTGCTTAACTTTATTTTATTGTCCTTGTCGCCTCTGACTGTAAACCAGTTAGTTATTTTTTTGCATTTGGCGCATTTACTTTTCATTAAATTGGTCCAAAACGAACTTGTTTCGTGGAGATTCCAATAAAGGATAGTTATAGATAGTTAATTCTCTCTCTCTCTCTCTCTCTCTCTCTCTCTCTCTCTCTCTGAATATCAAAACATTATCAAAATTAAATA
Source organism: Eudiplozoon nipponicum (assembly GCA_029291075.1). Taxonomy (NCBI): domain Eukaryota; kingdom Metazoa; phylum Platyhelminthes; class Monogenea; order Mazocraeidea; family Diplozoidae; genus Eudiplozoon; species Eudiplozoon nipponicum. Next base: position 13,306 of record JAQBSW010002004.1, on the reverse strand, counting down.
TTTATTTTATGGGATGCTTTTGTTATTTTCATAACATTTGTCATAAAAATGGGGCTTTCTAATGACGAATTTTTTGTTTGCCGAATAATCTCGCTATACTACTACAGTTAAAATTGTTGTCATTTCGAGCTACTAATTTATCGATTTTTAGCATGAGAATTCCATTTTCTCGCACTTTGCATAGTCATGTCGAATGAATTGGAATCTTTTGTTGTTCGTTTTTGTTATTAATATACTTTAGCGAAATTTGTATTCATTACAAATTTTGTTTTTGGCCTTGGGATCTTCAAATTTTAAATAAATGAAGAAGCTAATTGATGTCTAGACTTGTATATAACCAACTATATCAATATATGTAGAAAATCTTTGCAATAATATTGAAAGTATTTTATCTTGACGATGAGTTTGATTTACTTCCATAATTTTGGCAGATTTCCGTATTTTTAAAAAGGACTAGACCTACTATTTTTAATCTATAGCATATCGAGTAGAATAAATGCAATTAGTATTTTTCTAATTTATCCATTGATTGTTTACATTTTTGTGGTGTTCATGGGCGCGATTTATTGTAATTTAATTTATTTGTATTTTGATTTGAACTGAAAATGTATATGACATTGATAAATTTGAAAGTACTTTTCGTTGTATATTATTATTATTATTATTATAGTACATTATATACTTTATCATTTATGTTAAATTAGACTACGAAATATTGTTATTGATAGTTTTGTTCAACACTATTTACATTTTGATTCCAGTAAATTAAATTTCCTCGAAACACCAAAGAACCTTCTCACAGTAGATTTGACTTGTCAGAAGTTTGATGGAATATTTGAACAAACTAAACGTGAAACGTAGAACTCTACATAGTAAAAGGCTTGGCTGTTCTACCATAGCTAAACACAGTTAACAATGTCAGACTTAAAACTGGGCGGATATCCGGCTTTTATTAGATAAAGAAGCGAAAATAAATTAAGTATTGAGAAAGATGCAGCTGCTACATACTCAATCCGTAGATAAACGAACAAAAAAGTTTGCATATCGATTGAATATATCCTGGTGAAATTTGTGCGTATGTGCATATACATGCGCGTTACTCGCTTCCTGTTCGCTGTTGTATGTATGTATGTATGTATTTTATACAACTTCCTTTCCAAATTTTGCTATATAAGATACCGGAGATTGAAGACGTGTTGAGCTCTGACGGCAAGACAAGTGGCCTTTTTCAAAGACTGCTTTATAATAAATTTCTGCTGTAATAGACCATTTATTTATCAATTTTAATTATACATAATGGTGTTTAACAAATTTAGGTCGCAACTTCCAGAAAAATGTGACATCTTATGTTGTTAAATACCGGAGTATGAAATTTTAACCATGGAGCTGGTGCAACTTAATCTTTTTGCGATATATCCATAGAGTTTGCAGTAGTTTTATAATATTGAGACTGTGGTTGGTTCCTCTGAGTTGTTCCTTTTATAGCGTTTTGATACCCAGAAAAAGAGGGATGAAACGGATCAGTGCGTGTTACGGAAGTTTTGATTTAGACTAGGACTAATAGAAAAAACAATTATTTAATGTCCAAAAACTGAATCAAACATGTGATATATGTTAATTGAACATTGGTTGCGCGGGCGTTGATGAATTTTAATTAAGTAAAAAGCTGCGATCTTGATATAAACACCTGTCTCGTTATGTAAAAATTTGTTAGTATAAATATATCATTGGATAATTTAGAAGGCATTTCATCCAGTAGACCGATTTTTTCCTTATTGGGAACTAATCACATACTGTCCAGAATTTGCCACGGACAGGGCTCGAACCTGGGCACGCCTGCTTCAGAATCTGGTGCTCTAACCACTGAGCCACCCTGCCGCAAACTAAACACAATTTTCAGTTATATACTAACTAATGTTTCTTGGTTAGCCTTCTGTTTTGGTGTTTACATTTAGGACGCAAACTTGATGTACCTTATTAGTTGATATTTTCAATTCCCCCATGTTAAGACGAGGTGAATATATCTTTACTGCGTCTACATTCTGTCCCAAAAAACTTGACTACAAATACGCGATTTGAGTTGTGACTATGCTCTGCTTTTTCGGTTATTTCATGTTCGAATATTTTTCTCAGTATGCTGTCCGTCATGTCACATTGGTCATAATTTGTGTTCTGTTCCCCTGGTAACTACGAAGAATGTGTAGATTGCAGTATTACTTGCTCATTTTGCGTAATTTTCGGCGCTGGTAATGATGATATTGATATCATTTGCGCAGCTACATTTGATTTAGTTTGCTGCTGGTCCTATTAAAGGATTGTTGATTCTGGTACAACAGAAAATCGGGTCTGGTTATTCTAGACTATTATTGTTTGATTTGGTGATCTGTGGCCAGTCGAATGCATTTTCATGTTTGAAAAATTTAACTACTTATATCGGAGGCATTTTGATCGATATAATAGGCTTCGTAGGTATATAATTCATTTTCCGACTGATTTAAATGACAGTAACAACATTTTAAAACTAGTTGTATCCCGTTTTAACAATATGCCTGATCGTGATAGGTATTTTTAAATACATTTGTGCGTTAAACGTGGATGGTATCCTTTTATCAATTGCTTTTTCGTACGTCCAATATATGTATATATATATATATATATATATATATATATATACATATATATATATATATATATATATATATATATATATATATTATCGCACATAGAACAAGCTTATTAATTGATCATTGGCATTCGGCTCCGCAATTATTTCCAATTCTTGTAAGCTAAACAAACAATCATTAATTTCGCGGTTGATAATAACAATTATTTTATCAAGTTTGTAAGCTTGATATAAACACCAGTTGCATTGTACCTAACCAGTCGCACAAAGATTAAACTGCCGTCATTCACAAGACAGAAGATTGGATAATGAGGAACGGTGCGTGTGAATGATGGTAGTTTTGCTGTTGTGTAACCGGTTGAACACCATTTGATTGGTGTTTAGATGAAACTCGCAATCTTGATTTAAAGAGATTTTATCATCTACAGCACGATCAGTGATTCCGTAATTCATGATCTTTATTTTTATTCCGATAGGTCTCGATATATATATATATATATATATATATATATATAATAATGCATGTAATTTGTCCAAACCATGATTTTCAGTTTTAAAGTTAATAATTTTCAATGTAGATTATTTTCGATCAAGTTACCATACTGGGTATACCTTTGGGTAATTAAATGTATACCTAATTTATTTTTTAAATTAAATTGACATACCTATTATTAAAGTGGATAATAAAATTGTTAAGAAGAGCTCAAATACCTGTTTCAAATCTTACTTTGTACCTTTTATCTCTTGTAAGACATTTACGCGCTTTTAGCTTACTTATATTTTAATCTTTCGAATGGCTAGTTGCATTATTCTATCAGAAAAAAAAAATATTTTGGTGCGCTGATGTTTATGTTTGTAACTGCGAGGTTCATTATCAGGACTGAAATAAAAATTTCCTTGCGCACTTTGTCAAATAAGGAAAATTTTAAAAAAATAAATAGGTCTGCTTTGGAACGAGGTTACCACATCTGCTTAAATCTGTTATTATGATTAGAGGCCTGAGAATGGTACGGGAAATATCGTACCAAAACGTCGCCAGTCAACGAAGATTAGATCGCACCCCATTTCCATTGGTTGGTATGGACCATGTTGAGGCCGTAGGAAGGAAGCGACAAATCCACACCCAGCGACTAAGACTAGCAAATTCTATGCGTACTTGGAAATGAGGATCTTTTATCGGATCATTGCGAAACGGATTGTGCAGAGCCACAACCCGAGAACGCAAATCACGGAGCTTCAGCTTTATTTTTCGTTTGTTGACAACACCAGAATACATGAAAATACAGATAAGGCCACGCATTGAATTTCTGGCTTCATTTTTTTTTATATTTGTGCTAACCTTTAATATCAGTTTGCTCCAGATACAAGAATACCGTTGTTTTGATGCTATTTTGATTAACCCTTTGGTTGTCATCCCCTGATTTGCGGTCCTTATAGTCACCGGATACTTACTTTTACTTTACTTTACTGCGGCTGACTCCTTTTGGAGGATAAGCCGGCTCCACATTTCATGGAGTTTCTTGGGAATTTGGTACAAGTGGTGTCCCCTCACCACTCGGCTTTTTGATCGAGGACGCACCTCTAGCCTTTGCACATCCAAGCGCAGTCTGCAAGGCAGCAGTAAGTTGCATGGTTGCCGGATACCAACATATTGAGAATTTATGCCTATTCATACAAACTAATGGTACTACATTATAAACGTGCATGCGTATACTTGTACCAAGTTAAATTCGTACACACAATTTTGCCTCTATAAATACCTGTAAGACATGAAATGTTGTTGCCAGTAAGCACGAAACGAATATGCATATGACATTATACCTTCCATTCATGCTGTCTTTGATTTATACTTCTTGTCTTACTTGAACTAATTTTTCACGAGTTCTCCGCCACAAACAGTATCTAATAATTTATCAGTTTGTGTGAATTTAATTTACGTATAAGCTAAAAATGAAGAAGTAAGATGAACTGGATAATAAATAAATCAAGCAGTTTACACAAGAAAAGATGTCTATCCAGCAGCTTCTACCATTGGCAAATTTCTCAGTGTGATGAACTTATCGTTGACAAACGAGTTCGGAACCGGACCCCAACATATATGGAGTAAGAATGAGGACAGTGGGCATAAGAATCTCGTATCGTACAACAGGCCTCAGGTAATAAATCAATTCTTTGTCGAGCACAAAACGCCTGTAAATTATGCCAAGCAGTTAACAGATAATAATATTGTATCTTTAATTTATACAATTAAAAAAACATTGTTTGCGTGAGTGGTGCTAGTAATTCTGTGTTGTTCGGCTGATTGAATACAATAGGATTGGTGTTTATCTCAAACTCTCTGACTTTATCTAAAGAATATTGGAAAAATCTTCAAAATGCCACTGTAGTGGCCGCTTTAGAGCGCAGTTGGTCGTAAGCAAAAAAATCAGAACTTTACGTAGAAGCTCATTCGGGATTTCATCGCTATAGTCGGAAAACCCGCCATACCTGAGTATATTTTGAAATCACGACATCGCATAAGCATAACGAATTTCGGTGGAATATATAATTACGGAGTGCCATGCTTCAGCGTGCAATCTATTAGAGCCATGATATTTGACTTACTTTTCGTCGAATTGTCCACTTTACAATCCCAGTTTCAAATGACGCCTCACCATCTCTATAGCAAACACTTAAAGTACAAAATCATCTATAGAGATATATCAATGTTCTCCACATCAGGAAAAAGTGCACGATGGGTTGCTAAAATCAGCGGACACGCCATTGGCGACAAGGGCTTGACGAATATAAAGTCAACCAGGCATTTTAAACAATTGGACAAATTCATTATCAAAATAAATGTCTTCTGCCGGCTATTACGTTTGTGAACAATGCCAATTGAATATTGAAAAACGGTTATCTAGATGGACATGTAATGCCGTAAATCTTTTGCCTATTGGAATAACTCGCGAAGAAAAATTTATGCCAAAATAAGAATTGAACAATGTTAGCATGGAAAGAAGTAAATTATTGCATATTAATTAATGCACAAACAGCGCATTATCAATGATATTATCATTTGGTGAAATTTGGACAGTAGACAGATAGTCTAAGTTTCCACAAACATCGATATGTAAAAATAATTATCTTTTGCTTAAGGCAAGACCTCATGGCAAACAACCAGGGGAGCGATAAATATGTCAAACAATCATAATTTTCATATTTTAAACGGCCTACAGTCTAATACGTTTGAAGTGGAAATTATTTAATGCGTTTAGACCACTAAATCTCAAGCCACAAGTAGGCAATTGACAATCGATCGAAGTTTTCATATTGGAAGCTAATGTATTAGCTAGGAAATAGCATGAGTTGTAGACTGTACCGGTTTAAAAATAGAAATTTGTGATATGCATTTCTGATGAGGTGATGCGAAATATTAATCTACTATTAGACGTCCAATCAACCACAAAGAATTGTTGATAACAAATTGACGTGCTTTGTTTACCCTTCTAGTGGATCAACCTAAGTTACCTTAAGTTTACAGTGGTCATAAAGAATATGCATGTATATGCACATATATTGAATCGATGTCTGATTTTAGAATTGTGATTATGTATTTGTTGTTGGGCAGTACGTAGAGTTCCCAAACCAGTCTACTGGATGAATTTCCTTTTCTACATTGTACATAATTAGTTTATACTGTCAAATGTATGTATATATATAATTGGTCAGGTAATACAATTAAACAATAATTGACTGCGCGGGTCGTGGTAACAATTCTTTAAATCGAATTTACGTGCTTGGAGTAAACACCAATCCAATTGTATTTAACCAGTCGTCGTACAACATTGCAAAACTACCGCCAGTCGCACGCACTGACGTGTTTCGATCTTCCATGATCATCATCAGAGTACGACGGCAAACTGACTAGCGAGGATTAATCCGCATTACATGTATAAAAAGCAAAATTAGATACGCGGTTCTCATTGGTTAAATACAATGGGATTGGTGATTACTTCAAGCTCGCAAACACGATTTAAAGAATAGCTGGTCAGGTGTCTATATCATCACACTCATGATTTAAATAAATGATGGAATAGTCTGCTGTAGTATTAATCGTAGCAAAATCAACCATTTGTCGCCTGGCAGAATACACTTGGCTGTGCAAAGGATAGGGTTATAACTACGACCTAATTGCATACAAATAGGATTACATGGACTCCTGGACAGTACTCCGTACTTCCGAATGGCGAATGAGCTCTCAACAGCCACCGGCAACCATGCAACTTACTGCTGCCTTTCAGACTGCGCTTGGATGTGCAAAGGCTAGAGGTGCGTCCTCGATCAAAAAGCCGAGTGGTGAGGGGACACCACTTGTACCAAATTCCCAAGAAACTCCATGAAATGTGGAGCCGGCTTATCCTCCAAAAAGGAGTCAGCCGCAGTAAAGTAAAGTAAAGTAAATAGAGGTGAGAGTCGCACATAAAATTTTTGATTTCCTTATATATACATTGCGGTTTGATCCGCGCTAGTCAGTCTACTGTCGTATTTAGATAATGATCATGGAAGGTCGAGACGCGTCGGTAAGTGTGACTGATGGTAGTTTAGACATATTATAAACTGGCTAAATACATTGAAATTTGGGTTTACTTGAAGCTCGCAAAATTAATCTAAAGATCTTATTACACAGTTTTACTAGCGACAAGATAAATTTTTTTCGCGCCGATGAAATTAGTCCTTTCCCTGCACGGTAAGCGGCTTTAATAAATTGATGAAGTAATTTCTATTATCACTGCTTTGTCTGGTTTTTGTCTCGTATTGACGATTTTATTGGTTTACGCATGAAGCTGGAAGACGGAATTAATTTAGGATAAATTGACGTTAAAATAATTGGCTTACAATGCGTAGAAACCGAATATAGGAATGATTTAACTGTAGGCCCGAGAACCGCAAATTATTAAAGAAATTTATAATGGGTCGGTCAATTTTTAAGGAAATATTTCATCAGTGTTTCCATAAATTTCAGTTTGCAATAGTTTTTTGCGTTATTCACAGTTCAGACATGCGATACTTCTTTTTTGGGATACATTGCGGTTATCTAACTCATAACGCCTAATAACTGATTCACAAAAGCTGTGTTGTAGAATGCAAGGTTTTGTTCATAAGCTGAAACGTGTTGATCATTTCTCGCGCCAAATCACAGTTTGTCATCACCAACTTCCTAGTTCGTGTGGTTTAAGCGCAGTCGAGTCGAGTCGACATCCTAGCATTTCGTACAATGCGCGGACTCTTCCCATGAGGAGTGACAAATTTTGTGCTATTTTTGACACAAGTCAACTAACAGAAGTCGTTGTTTGTGCTGGTTAGTGATGAAATATTGGCTTATTGACCGAGAAGCAGATGACTTATCCACAAAAGTAAGTTTAAAACAAGATATTAATGGGAATGGTGACGTTGATGAAGACCTACTAGCAGGATAACATTTAGAATAACGATGTTAAGATTCAGTATGGACATGGTATTTAAAAACATTCCCAGTGATACTGATGCTGACTGTGATGACTCTTTTCTGATAGTCGATAGTCATTTTACCAATGCCGCGTTTTGCGTACGCGGGTAATAGCTGTACACGGGCAGTTACACAAAGATCCGATTTGTCACTATTTCCAATTTTGTTTTGTCTTTGATCGGGTTGACTCATTTTTACTTCAATTGGAAATGCGGTTCTATCACATCTTTGTTTACTGGCCAGTAGTGTTAATACTGGTTACGAGGATGAAGGTGATGAGACCGACTGTTCTTCTTATGATGCTGCATTTGCTAACGATAATTAAGTTTAATGACTGTTGTCAGCATACAGCTAATAATGAAGTTGATGCTAATGACATAACACATGTAATTGTTTTAATAATCTTGATGTTAACATAATTATGATCAATAAGATTATTTAAAAAATGTTTTGTTATCAGAAATGACAATGGTGATTGGGAGGAATGGGATGAGTAAGCGTGAAATGGTGATGTTAATGTCGACATTTATAGTTAAAATATTCTTGCCTTTGACGTGATTTTTGTAACGCTACTCATTACCATAGTAGTAACGTCTGCAGGAAGGCAGACGAAATAATTTACCATGTGATTACGTATGCGACGTTGCTTAAGATGAAGATGGTGCTATTACTCTGAAGAATTACTACTAAGGCAATACCAAATTCAATGCAGTTACATGTTTCGACGTGTGCTCAATTTTTTGTTACTTTTACCAATAAGTACTTAAGGCAAAATACAATTTATAAACAGCTGTTTCTCTTTTGAACAAAATGTACATATATATATATATATATATATATATATATATATATATATATATATATATTGTTTCTTCGTACGTCCGATATATATGCTACCGCACATACATGGGGATTTGTAGACTGAATGATATATATATATATATAGTACTGTGTCCTTAGGGAAATTAACGAAAAGCTACTTAATGTAGTTTCTATAAAAACTATATGTGTATTCAATCTCAATATCCCGCTATGCAAATACTCTAAAATTTGTCAGTCTTTGTATGCAGTCTTCGCTTCATCATCCAACATGAAAAGCTTACAGTTGCATACTTTGATGTGCTCGGGTAGAATTTTGTTTCATTACTGATGACTGATTAGATAATTGATTAATTGTTCCATTGGCTGGTCGACCCCTGCTGTTCAATGGGCAGGTAAGCTGGAAACATTTACAGCCACTTATAAAAGTTTCTCATTCAGTTAGTAGAAACAAGGACTGGGCATTTCAGAAGTCGGCTGGCTTCTCTTGAGCTAGACTTCTACGCATTTCAGGCATGTTGAGTCTTTAGCAAGTTCGGCTATGTTTGCTGGGAGTGCATGGGTTTGCATAAGTCATAATATTTATCCGTGATCGAAAATGCAAGCAATCCTGCCAGCCACGTGGAACACTTTTTCTTCGTGTTAACTTTATGTATTTACAAATTAACACACACACGTATATATATATATATATATATATATATATATATATATATATATATATTGTGTATTATTAAATTGTGTATTAGGTCTGGCGCACCTAGTTACAAATTGGTTCAATTATGAACAGAAGGATAAATTCTTTAAATCAAGTTTGCGAGCTTGAAGTAAACACCAATCCCATTGTTTTTAACCAGTCGTCGAACAAAATAACAAAACTACCGCCAGCCACAACGCACTGACGCGTTTCGACCTTCCATGATCATCATCAGAGTACGACGGCAAACTTACTATCTGAAAGTATAATCTCGTGCACATTCGTTTCGTGCTTACTGGCGACTCATCAGTAGGAGCTGGTACTACACACTTTACCCACTATTATATATATATATATATATATATAATTTTAACCAGACAAATAACTGAAAAGTCTATAGAAATTTAAATAAACCGAAGTATTTCGACACACCATGGTAATTACCAGAACTAGATAGCAATATGAACCCTGCACATTAAAACCACCATGTACTGCGAAACATTAGTCTGACATCTATACTGGAGCATAAGTTCCAGCAATTTTCTCTCCATTTCCGTTAATTTATCTACTACTGCTTCCAAAGTCACCATGTCAGTAGTGATATTCATATGTGTCCGTTTATGTAGACCAATAAAGTGCTGGTTCAAAGCAGACCCAGATTGTTACATAATTCTTCAAAGCTAAAGTCTTACTTTCTGTTCAATCGCTCTATGTCATGCACTTCATTCTTCCATCATTTACGTCTAAGACTTAATTAATTATATAATTAAAGTTTAAAAAAATATATACCAAATTAATTTTTCAGTACTAGTTGAACACAACAGTCAGTGCTATATGTGGTCGTACAATTACGACCATGACAACTATTTTGTACACTCATTTGTCAGTATAAACTAAACATAGTTCAATGAAGAAAAGGTAATTCATCTAGTAGATCAGATTTGTCCTTATTGAGAACTCATCATCTAATGTCCAAAATTTTCCGCAAACAGGTCTACAGAGGAGCCACACTGGCTCCACCTAAAGATGCGGCTAACCAGTAAACATTAGTTAGTAAATAACTGAAATTGTGTGTATCGTGCGGCTGGGTGGCTCAGTGGTTAGAGCACTAGATTCCGAAGCCGACGTGCTCAGGTTCGAGCCCTGTTCGTGGCAAATTCTAGACAGTACCTGATAAGTTCTCAATAAGAACGAAGCCGGTCTACTGGAGGAATAGCCTTTCCTACATTATCCAATATTTAGTTTTTACTGAAAAATGTGTGTACATAATGGGGCGGGTGTTTATATTGAGATCGCAGCCTTGATTTAAAATAATTCTTATCACCGCCTGCGTAGCGAATGTTCGTTAGATAATTATGACAATTTCAGTTATTTAATTGATAAATGAAACATGTACAGCCTGTTGTAATCAAGCTTAATTACGGCAGCTAGCTTTGTCTATTTGCACTTCAACGCAATATGCACGCTAATGGTTTTAAGTAACAAAAAAAACAATGCTTATGATGACAAAATATTGTTTATCCATAGAAATGTGTTATCTGTCAATCATCCTATGCAGGCTTATTGGCTAGACTGTTTCTAGCTGCAGATTCAGCCGACTACCCATTTGAACGTATGCTTTTAACAGAGGTGAATACATGCATGAAATTGCACAGCATAGTGTACAAGACTCACGCGTAGACTGGGCGTAAATTGCTTTTAAGACACTAGCCAAAAATAACAACAGAGATGTGTTGACAATCTTTGAAGCGTTATGGATTTACAAACGGCAGCCTAACTGATGGAAATCCACTGAGCCATAATTTCGGTTGATTCAATGCGTGCATATAATTAGACAAGTCCATAAATTAATCCCTTGATTTTAATTTTATTTTTACTTTTCCTAAGAAAATACGTGAATTTATTCATTTTTGTATATTAGAGAAGATATTATTATTAATAATATGCTGTTACTTTTTTATTTTCTCCATGGCACGGGTACTAAGAATTTCATGTTTTTTGGAGTGTGCAAGCTCTCGATTAGACTTCTATTCGATATGACTAAATGATGAAAAGTGCCATTTAATTTGAATCATTTATGATAATTTGCTTTTCAGTTTCTTACAAAATGCAATACGTTACACTCCAAAAGAAAATAGACCAAATTTTGCCACATATCGGTTTGAGTAAGACGAAATTCTAGGCCTAAAGTGGCAGTACCTAGAGCCAAATTGCCAAAAAAACCCTGACAAGACAAGCAATACTGATCACATGCACATATCATTTAATAAAGTACCATAAACGTTGATTGAATTACAATAACATAATAGACCTACGCGATGATGAAGGAATTCATCTGACAGGGCAGGGTGTCTCAGTGGTTAGAGCATCCGTTTCCGAAGCAGACGTGCCCCAGGTTCGAGCCCTATCCGCGGCAAATTCTGGCCAGTACATGATAAGTTCCAATAAAGACGAAACCGGTCTACTGGATGAATTGCCTTTTCTACACTATACAATTATTAGTTTAAACTGACAAATGTATGTACTAAATGGATCAAGTGCTTATATCAAGATCGCAACAACGTACTCAATGGAATAACATTTATTAATAAATCTTATTTCTACCAGTATCTACAGCCATTTAAATATTGTTTGTTGCGGAGAACTAATATATATGCATGTATGTATTAGGTGTTGCGCACTTAGTAACGAATTAGTTCAGTTATGACCAGAAGGATATACCAAAGACAGCCTGAACGGAAATTATAATCTCATGCCCATTCGTTTCGTGCTTACTGCCGACTCATAAGTAGGAGCTGGTATTACGCCCTTTAACCACTATATATTTGGGTGAGGAATATGGGATAACGTATCGTCCTATTATCCCACATTCTTCACCGAAATATATAGTGGTTAAAGGGCGTAATACCAGCTCCTACTGAAGAGTCGCCAGTAAGCACCGAACAACTTCATTCATGCTACCTTTGGTTATACTCTGGTCGCAACTTAGACTAATTTGATACGGAGTTCCGCAACCTAATCCCCTTCACCCATTGTCCATTGTTCTGGATTCGTTAGTATATTCGTTCATCCAATCCCATTGTACATTTGTCCTAACCAAACCTCTCTTCGTCATGTCAGTCTTTGGTGTGCGCAATTTAGGCCACTCCTTTTGCGCAAATTAGACCACTCCTTTTGCTTAACGTCATTTGGTGTGTCATCGCTTTCATAGTAATGGCGTCCGTAATTGATGGGTTTGTCGTATTTTGCGAAACTGGCTATTTTTGAAGGCCTGTCAGTTATGTCTTTGTTCCAATACAAATTCTATTTTTTTAAAATTATTTTCTACACGTTTATGCAGGGCTTCAGCTTATTAATTGCAATAGCTTCAAAAGCCAGAAGCATTTTTCTGTTCTTGCCTTGTACAGAACTGAAAATTGGTACTACTAACAGCATGACCTGTGAGTAGCACATGCTCGCATATTGCTGATTTTTGAGGGAGATGCTGATTTATTCTAGTTTTGAGCCTCTTTTTTATCTGCCGATGTACTGAGCGTTGCAGGTACATTGAAATTTGTATTCAGACAAAGGTGTTGACGTCACAGAGAAACTATCATTTTCATTCGTGCGCATCAGTTTTGCTGTGTTGAACACCACTCTCGCCTGTATTGAAGGAAACTGTGCTTTAGTCGCTCGAATT